>JAHHZJ010002773.1:17182-27854 GCA_021437245.1 Aegilops speltoides | reverse complement strand
CAATGTTTTCCTTAGTTAACTCATGCATTTTTAAAATCAATTCAGCACGTTCTTTAGCATCAAAATTAACCTTCTCCAAGATGGAAGAGGCAACAAATCAATAGGTGCACGAGGTAGGAAACCATACACAACTTCAAAAGGGCACATCTTAGTAGTAGAATGCAATGAACGATTATAAGCAAATTCAATATGAGGCAAGCATTCCTCCCATATTTTCTTATTATTCTTTAGAACAGCCCTAAGCATAGTAGAAAATGTTCTATTGACTACTTCAGTTTGTCCATCGGTTTGGGGTGACAAGTAGTACTAAAAGCAGTTTAGTCCCCAACTTAGCCCATAAACATCTCCAAAAGTGGCTAAGAAATTTAGTATCACGATCTGAAACAATAGTATTTGGCACACCATGCAAGCGAATAATTTCATGAAAGAACAAATCAGCAACATTGACAAAGATCATCGCTTTTATGACATGGTATAAAGTGTGCCATTTTCGAGAATCTATCCACGACAACAAATATGCTATCCTCCCTTCTTTGTTCTAGGTAAACCTAAAACAAAGTCCATAAATATATCCTCCCAAGGAACACTAGGTACAGGCAAAGGCATATATAAACCATGAGGATTGAGTCGTGACTTAGCTTTTTGACATGTAGTGCAGCGAGCAATAAAACGCTCAACATCCCGCCTCATCTTTGGCCAAAAGAAATGTGTAGCAAGTACGTCCTCTGCCTTCTTCACGCCAAAGTGTCCCATTAGTCCTCCTCCATGCCCCTGCAACAACAAAAGACGAATGGAGCTAGCTGGAATGCATAGCTTGTTAGCACGAACACAAATCCATCATTAACGACAAACTTGTTCCATGTTCTTCCTTCTTTACAATTCTGCAATACATCTTTAAAATCAGCATCATGCACATATTGATCTTTGATGGTCTCCAAACCAAATATTTTGAAGTCAAGTTGTGAAAGCATAGTATAGCGACGAGACAATGCATCAAGAATAACATTTTCTTTACCCTCTTGTGTTTAATGACATAAGGAAAGTCTCAATGAATTCAACCCATTTAGCATGTCTATGATTCAGTTTAGCTTGACTTTTAATATGTTTCAAAGATTCATGATCGAAATGTATAACAAATTCTTTGGGCCATAAATAATGTTGCCATGTTTCTAAAGTCCGAACAAGAGCATATAATTCTTTATCATAAGTAGAGTAATTCAGACTAGGCCCACTCAATTTTTCGTAAAAGTATGCAACAGGTTTGCCATCTTGTAATAACACACCTCCTAATCCAATTCCACTAGCATCACATTCAAGCTCAAAAGTCTTATTAAAATCAGGAAGTTGGAGTAAAGGAGCATGTGTCAACTTAGCTTTCAATACCGTGAAGGCCTCTTCTGTCGGGTACCCCAAACAAAAGGCACATCCTTCTTTGTAAGCTCGTTGAGAGGTGCAGCAATGGTGCTGAAATCTCTCACAAAACGCCTATAGAAACCAGCGAGGCCAAGGAAACTCCTCACTTGTGTGACCATTTTGGGCTGCGGCCAACTCTCAATAGCTTCAATCTTGGCTTTATCAACTTCAATTCCCTGTGGAGTAACAACATAGCCAAGAAAAGATACTCGGTCGGTGCAAAAGGTGCACTTCCCAAGGTTACCAAACAAACGTGCATCACGTAGAGCATTAAAAATAGCACGTAAATGTTCCAAATGTTCTTCCAAAGATTTGCTATAAATCAGTATATCATCAAAATAGACTACCACAAATCGTCCAATGAAAGCACGTAAACTTCGCTCATTAATCTCATGAAAGTACTAGGTGCATTAGTTAACCCAAAAGGCATGACTAACCACTCATATAATCCAAACTTAGTTTTAAATGCTGTTTTCCATTCATCTCCCAATTTCATACGAATTTGATGGTATCCACTACGCAAATCAACTTTGGAGAATATTGTTGAGCCACTCAATTCATCAAGCATATCATCTAGCCTAGGAATAGGGTGACGATAACGAATAGTAATATTATTAATGCCTCTACAATCAACACACATACGTGACGTACCATCCTTTTTCGGCACTAGAATAATAGGAACAGCACAAGGACTAAGGGATTCGCGTATATAACCTTTGTCGAGCAGCTCCTATACTTGACGCATAATCTCCTTCGTCTCCTCTGGATTGGTACGGTATGGTGCACATTTGGGTAATGATGCACCCGGAATTAAGTCAATTTGATGCTCAATCCCTCGAATAGGTGGTAATCCCGGTGGCATGTCTTGTGGAAAGACGTCAGCGAACTCCTGCAAAATGTTAGTGACAGCAGGGGGCAAAGAGGAAGGCACGTCCTCAAATGAAAATAATGCCTCTTTGCACACAAAAGCATAGCAAACAGATTTGCTAAAATCGAGCTCATCAATATCAGATTTAGTGTCAAGTAAACATGCACTTTTCAATTTAATTTCAGAAACAACACTAGATGGTTTACTATTAGGCTTCATATGTTGCTCAAATTCTTTTGCCACAATCTGATTTTCACTCTTATTTTTCTCCTATTTTGCTTTATTAGCTCTATTAATATCATCTTTCAAAATGGACTCAGGAGTCATAGGAAGCAAAGTAATATTTTTATCCTTATGAACAAGAGTATACTGATTGTTTCTACCATGGTGTACAGAATTTTTATCAAATTGCCATGGTCGACCAAGTAATAAGGAACATGCTTGCATAGGTACCACATCACAATCAACATAATCAGCATATGTAGAGATACTAAAATGCACACGAACAGTACGTCTTACCTTAACCTTGCCGCTGTTGTTGAACCATTGGATGTAGTAAGGATGTGGATGTGGTCTTGTGGTGAGAGATAGCTTCTCCACCATCTCCATGCTAGCCAAGTTGTTGCAGCTCCCTCCATCTATGATGACGCTGAATAGAACGCTCCTTCACAACTCCTTTGTATGGAACAAATTATGCCTCTGAGTTTGCTCAGCTTGTGTAACCTGCACACTCAAAACACGTTGAGCAACTAAACATTCATACCATCAAGATCTTTAGCAGCCATGTATTGTGTCTCATGATCGAATCATCTCCACCGTGTTCCTCATGTGTAATAAGAGCCAAAGTCTCCTCATCATAGTCACTAGCGGACTCATACCCACCATCCTCGTGAGCAATCATCACACGCTGAGATTTGCATTCTCTCAAAAATGTCCTCTTCCCTTACAACGGCGACAAATAATATCACTTGTGTGCCCTGTTGACGCCATGGAAGAAGAAGAGCTCTGTGCAGGCCGGCCGGTGTGCTCTTGGCGATAGTGGTGGTTGTGCTGCTTTCTTGTATCACGGTTGGAGGTGGCACTGAAGGAGGTGATGGTGCAAAGGAAGTAGATGATGCACGTGGTGTCCATGATGAAGGTCGACCTGCAGAAAAGTTAGTGCGCCGCCAATGCCTGCCGATCCTGCACTTCACGCTCAGCTTTACAAGCAAGATGGAATAAACGAGTGATATTATTATAATCCTTATAGTCTAGAATGGTCTGAATCTCTCTATTTAATCCACCCGGAAAACGTGCAAGCATAGCTTCATTCTCCTCAACAATACCACATCTAATCAAGCCAGTTTGTAATTCCCGATAATATTCTTCTACAGAATTTTTCCTTGTCTTAAGCGCTGCAATTTTTGAAGTAATTCACGTTGATAATATGGTGGAACCCAACGAGTACGCATAGCAGTTTTCAAAGCAGCCCAAGTAGCTGGAACAGGATATAATCTACAATGTTCGACCACCAAACACATGCAAAGCTAGTGAAAGCACAAACAGCAGCAGAACACGTCTCTCCTCGGGATATTGTAAACATGTAAATCGTTGTTCAGTTTCTAACTCCCAAGTAAGATATATATCGTGAACATATCTACCCTCAAATGGTGGAATATTGAATTTCAGTTTAGGGAGATGGTCATGATCTCGTACCTGAGGGGGAGCCCTAACATTGCCATTATTTGCATGTGGACGACCTGGTGGTTGTGGTGCTGGTGGTTGCACGTAGTTCTGATGTTGATCAACCTCATCCTCGTAATCTCCCACATAATCATCCTCCTCGGTACCAAAGCAGCAGCAGCAGATGGCGAGGAGCCAAAGAAGCACCAACAGCAGTAGCAGCGGCACCAGAATTTTGTCCTCGGCTTAATAGGAACACGCTGAGCTCGTCCCATACTGATTCGGAAGGGGCGTAGTTGTTGTCGTTCTTGAGAGGTGCGATAGGTGCAGCCAGCGGCGGTTGTGGAAAACGCGCGAGCAATTCATCAAACTTGCTATCAAGCTTTGTTTCAAACGTCTTCTCAATGCCATCTATCTTCTCCATGGCCTCGTCAAATCTGTTTAGCACATCTTGCACCTGTCCAATCATCATTTGCTGAAACTTATCATGTAGCTGTTTGTTAAATCAGTTTCTCCCAATCAGTCTCATTGGCTTGTGATCCTGCCATTGTTAGCAGCAAGAGAAACACACAAGAAGATGATCCTCAGACTACTAGGAAGTGGTGGTGGTGGTGTGGTGGACAGTCACAAATCCGTCAAGCAAATCTCAAATTCTTACCAGTTCTTACCCAGCAGCAGGCGGTGATCGGCAACCGTTGTAGTCAAAACTCTCAAAGCTTGGATAGAGCGATTACGGGGAGAGTCCAACGCCGACGAGATGTATGTGGAGCTGGGAAGGCTTATAATATGGTAGCAAAAGGGTCACAATAATCAATTCAGAGATGCAAAGTTGAATAAACGCTCAACGACGGTTGTCTTGGTCCTAAGCTAGACTGTGCTAGAGACGCGAGCCTAGAACACCAACAAAATCATCAAGGCACACGTAAACAAGGGAGGAGCACACTCTGAATTTTTTTTTCTCTTTTTTTCCTTTTTTTGCACTTTTTTCCTCTTTTTTTTTTGCTCCATAACAATTTTTTTTCAAAAAGTCTACAAATGTTCTAAAACTGCCTAGCCAGAATTTTCCAGACTTAGTTTTTTTTTTTTGAAACTGGAACTATTTTTCTTCCGCGGATGGCTCGGAAGTTGGGGAGTCCTCTCTTGTCACGACTCGGAGTATCGCGTGATCTGGAAATCGAGAACAATGCAACAATTCTCGGACTCGGACTATGACCGGTGGCGGAGATGAATCTGGTGGAACTTCGGATGGTGGCGAAGATGAATCTGTGGAACTTCGGATGGTGGCGCAGATGAATCTGGTGGAACTTCGGACCGGTGGCGGATATATGTTGCGGTGGACTCGGATGGGCGTGATGGCGGCGGATATGTGGTGGCGATATGGATTCGGATTGGCGGTGAATATGTGGTGGTGGTATATGGCAGCGGCGACGTGACAACCTCGTGAATGTAACTCAAACTCTAAAAGACTAGAGGCTAAGACCAGCAACTTGACACGACGATGCAACCGCAAATTCAACAAAGCAAATACGAAAAAGATTATGCAAAGGCTCAGATTGGTTCGGATGGGATGAACTAACCCTAATTTTTTGTGGCTTTTTCGTGGACTATAGGTATGAATAACGGACTCGATCTAAACTACGAAAATCTGTAAAATCTCACCGAGCAACCTGAAACCGATACCACTTGATAGAGGCAAAGGTGTCCGTCTTTCGATGAGATGGTGGATTTCGCTTTGGTGGAAGTCGACTTGACGATCCGACTACGAAGGCGTGCGAGGACGTCGCGCTATAGCAATCGCTAAACCAACTCCGAGAGGTTATTGACCAGGCCGAGCACGATCAACCCGACCACGAGGGTCTATTTCCTGCGAGCAAACGAAGAACAAGCAAGAAACTAAGATTGCAATCTGGATATTGCGAATATAAGATGAAAGCTTTATTGATCAAGGTGGGGTTCTGTGGCGCCTTTGTCCGGTCGTTGAACACAAACGGCACGCGAAGTTGCAGCTATGGCGAACTTTTGATCTAAACAAAACCCAAAGTCTAAACGGTGCCCTAAGGGCTGTATATATGGAGGAAGAGGGGTGAATTCTGTGGCCCTTGGTAGAGGGTCCAAACTAACCCTATCTCTTGTTTCCCACACATACGGACTCTAAAAATAGCCTATACTTATGTATTTCGAAATTACATGGGTCTGGCCCAATAATAAGGTAACGAGCACCTAGAATAGCCTCTGGACGAAATTTATGAAGTGGCATCTTGTATATTTCGTCCAAGGCTTCATGCAGTCATTATGGTGGCTTCAAAGTCCTGAAATCATCAACAGAACTCCGTTCTTGTCCCCCTTGCATGCCATCATCTCCATGCTTGTTCTTGCTCCAATGTTCATCCTTCCCCAAGCTAGGCCCTTCATTTGTAAGCAAAACAAATGTATCCAATTTAGGCAGCATCATATTCTCATGAACATTAGAATCATTACCAAGAAACGAAAGTACACGGTAATTTAGTTGGCGTGCGCGAGCTCTTGTAGTTGGTCCAGTATGTATAGCAGCAGGGGCTGTGGGTGTAACAATGGTATTGATGTCCTCATCATATCTGCAGGCACATTATATAATTCCTATATGGAAATTCATTTGCGGAAGACCTCCATTCAAACATGAGAAAAGCTTCTGGGCCCGTCCAAGATGGGATGGGAGAAAAAAAGCGAAAAAAATCTGGATTGTGCATTGGTCGGGATCTCCGTAACAAGTAGGTGAACGGTGATGATCAAAACCAGGAGAAAGATCTGAAAAAAGGGGACTTGGATAGGATTTTGACCATGATCCAAAGATAGGAGGGGTTCTCTTTCTTTCATCGCCGTCAAAAGCAAAGGCTACCAAAAAAACCTTTACTATCACGGAGATCGTTAAAGAGAACATGGATCCAAATGCCAAAGGGGAAAAATGGTGGAAAAGCTTCTCAAGGCCTCGTCCTCCTCACCGCGCTAGCATGGGAAAAACGTTATGTGCTATCGCTATGGGAGAAGGGTCATCTTATGGAGATCTGCAGAAAAGAGGCGACCGCTTGTTTGTGGCGCCTTCGCCACAGATCCTTCTCTGTCCTAGGCGAGGAAGCAAGGTAACCAAGTAATCCTCTTTCTTGTGCTTCAGCCATATGAGGATATGGTGAGAAACGTGGAACATTTGAGAAAATGTCTTTGTGTCATTGAGGGAAGAGCTTTTCTTTGAAGGCATCTTTACAAGGAAGAGTGTCCCTCCATTTCGATCTGATTTCGATTGTTAGCTAGAATATATGGGTGTATTGTCATTCAAGTTCTATAGATGGTGTCTGCCTCACTATCTGCTTGAGTGCTGAAGGCCCCGGAGGAGTCGCTTACGTGAGTTGTATTCAAGCTCGCCTTAGACCGAGTCAAGTTAGCGATAAGAGTCAGCTACTTTGGCCTTGTCATTCGCTTTGTTGCCATATAGATAGGTTGGAGTGCGGGTGGCCACTAACCCAACGAATCTAACTTACGTGTAGGTGTGATCCTATCTGCTCTTCCACTATAGGACTAGAAATCCAAGACAACCATGTCCCTTTCTTAGGGAAAAGCCCTCTTTGAAGGAGAATCCACTGGCGCCAAAGGCGGGCATCCGACGTCACCAAAAAGAAGGAGAAAGGCATTCAGCACCGCAAATCTAAGAAACTCCGAATACAAAGCCGCACTAAAAGTTAAATGACCAAAGGGATTGGGGCTGTTTCGCACCAAAAAAGTGTCACTATGCTAAACACATCGAATATCCGTCTCTTTATGTGGGAGCGAACCATCTTCGCTTATGGGTCTACCGATCCTATAGCTGCGATATAGATTTAAGTAACTTGGCAGAAAAAAATGCGGAAAAACGGTTTTGGATGGAAGAGGTAGATGAGAAAGACTTTCCACTTAGAGTCAAGTCCACGCTAGATGACCGATCTTTATGACCTTGAGGAAAATTACCTATCTGGAATTAATACACCAAAATCGGTTATTTCAATCGATCCACGAAAGGAATTGATCACCACGATAATGTGACGCAAGGCAAAATCTGTAATCAACATCGGTTATGTGAAATAGGTCATTTGAGAAAAAAAAGAGAGAATAGGACAATCTATATGTTTAACACAAGCGGTTAAGTCGATAGCTTTCTTAAGGAACAGCTAAAGAAAACGCCTCACGAATCCTATTTTCTGATTATGTATGCCGCGACATTACGATTTGGAGCTTTGATCCGCCATGTAGAGCACTCATAGAGGTCCGGCTTCACGTCGAAGAATCTACCACACCCATGCTGGAATTCAAGAGAGTCCCACGAGTAAATCGACAAAAGCGAGAAACGAGGTTGTTCGACAAGGCTACGGTCTAACTTTTTCTTCCTAGCGGAGTTCAATACGAAAATAAAGGCGCTCGCGTTGGGAATGGCGTACTACGTGCGGGTGGTATTTCGTATAACCGATCGGGGTTGTTCGAAAGCAAGTCAATTGGTGCTTTGGAAAGTGAGTGCGAGGCTAGTCACTTTGCTTGGTTTACGAAGGGAAGGAAGAAAGAGATACCAAGCAGATTCAAGATAGAAAAGAAGAAATTGATACCATTCATTCCAGTTTATTTGATACCCACTTAAAGTTTCTATCAAACCATGTCTTTTTCTTGAACGTCAATCTCGTAGGAATTTCGATTGGAAGTGTGGTATTGAAGGGCGAAGCCTTTACTCTTTGACTTGTTTCTTTGAATATAACATAATATTGATCGCGACTTCAAAGCTGATGGTGTATTTCCGAGGATCATCCGCTTTTATTGAATTCGCAAATTGATAGATCTGGATGATTCAAAGAATGATTCTTCCTGGTATTTCCCGGTACCATTATTTAAATTGGAGCTTTTCAATTCCATTTTTGAGATTGAGGTGAGGGTTTAAGACCGCTTCGTAATTCATTTTTTTTCTTTTATGGCTGGGTGGGCAAGAAAAGGATTGGACTCTTGAAGATATCAACTCATACGCCGCTCCATACATTCAAAAACATTTTGGTACTTTCTATGAGAATGGATAAATAGAAATGGGTACATTCCTCTTTCTCTTTCGCTAAACTACCCATAAAAAGAAGAGAGAGAGCTGTAAGAGCGGTAAAAGCAAGCTCGGTGGCCGGTTTCACTACAGGTTGATATATCCTTTTGAAAGAAAAGTAAATTCGCTATGCTATAAGGTACCAATTCATCAAGGTATAAAACCACATCTACAAGGGGAGTCCCTATCTACTTTCGATTCCCTTCTTCTGGCTTTGCCAATACATCATACTTGATTTGACGCTTCCTTACACTTTCTTTCAAGCATTGCTTCGGGACAACGGAGAGTATTCCAAGATAAAGAACCAGAACTGAGGTTGACACTCTTGAAAGATAAAAGAATGGTGGATAGATGGATTCGCACCATCCCAAAACCGAAATACGATGCAGACCAAAAAAGACGAAAATAAATACTCCACCACCAGCCTACCTACTAGCATGTATTAGCTTAATAGCTTGTATGGTAGTTGTTAAAGAAAAGATGTATGTAGTCCCGAAGAGAAGCAATTGTCGTCACGACTGTAAGCGCCACTTTTGACTTCCTTGCCGCTTGTGAATTGAGTCAATCGAGTTACGTTTGAAAAATGAATGGAATTCAGGTGGACCGAATATCCATGGCGTAACCCCACACCGGCTAGGAACTGGGCTGCACTAAGCCCGGCACTTTTGGGCTTCTTCATGAATCTAGTTTTCGTAAGGTCGATCATCTTATTGAATAGATATCTGAAAGAAAGCAAAGGAATGAATCGTTTTCCAATTACCTTCTCTCGAAAACCATAGATCTTCCGTTACCATTAACTATCCGCACTTTAAATGCAGAGAGCGAAGCAAGAAATTGCATGGAAGGGCTTTTATGCTAATATCAGCCTTGTTTGGAACAATAGATGCAATCCATTTCAGTGTATGTCACCGAGTTCACCATTGCAGTTGAGACGTCGTGCAATTGTGCGTTCCTAGAGTTTGGTTCAAAGGCTAAGGACTCCCCCGCCTTCATAAGGGCACTAAGGCGAGCACGGAAAAGCAAATTGGGCACCCATGTTTTACCAGTCCGGATCTCGGGGCTGTTTGCCAACCGCCGACATGAACGAAATCGAATTTCATTGCGGAAATTAGGATTTCATGAGGGAGGAAAAGGGGTGGAGAGTCGTACAATGCATTGGTGGGATGAAGGTGCTAGCTTGGCTGAGATAGGAAGTTTCGATGTGTATGTAGATTTGGTTCTAGTGCCCCACCCTTTTTGAGATCTGTCAGATTAGCAAGATGTTCGGTGTAAACTATAGAGAAATGGAATGAATGAAATGTATCTAAGAAGAAAGGAAGCCATGCTCCATCCTGTTTCTAAAAAGAACATCACCTCCCTTTTTGGTTAGATACCGCTCCGTTAGGTACTAATGCTTCTACCTATCACCCGAGGGTGAGTTTGAGAGCTATGTTTTTTCCAACGTTAATAGCATTCCGCGAGAAAAGTCATCTCTCGATGTTGTCGTGAGTCCTCGTCCATCCATGTATGAATAGCGGTATCCCCCATTTTGGACAGTGATGAGGCAGTCGACGCAATTTGCATGTGTATTTGCGTTCGGCTTTGCTACTTTCCTTCTAGAAAAGAATGTCCGCGGAAGGGAATAGTCTACGTGGCCCGGGGTAATCTTTCAA
>JAHHZJ010002773.1:0-13941 GCA_021437245.1 Aegilops speltoides | reverse complement strand
TTGTAACGCCCCGGATCCGATGCGCCAGGTGTCTGCCAGTTATTCGCCGTCGTTGCCATGTCATGTGCTTGCGTGTTGCACTTTGCCATGTCATCATTTGCATTTTATCATGTCATCATGTGCATTTCATTTTGCATACATGTTCGTCTCATGCATCCGAGCATTTTCCCCGTTGTCCGTTTTGCAATCCGGCGCCCTATGTCCTCCGGCGTCTCCCTCTTCTCCCTTCTCTTGTGTGGGTATTAAACCTCCTCGGAATGGCCCGAGGTTTGCCAAGCGGCCTTGGTATAGCACCGGTAGACCGCCTGTCAAGTTTCGTGCCATTTGGAGGTCGTTTGATACTCCAACGGTTAACCGGGTAACCGCAAACCCCTCTTTTGTTGCAGCCCAACACCCCTTCCAAAGTGGCCCAAAACCCATCAAACTCCCCTCCATGCTCTTGCTCGTTCGATCACGATCGCGTGGCCGAAAACCGCTCCTCATTTGGACTCTCCTAGCTCCCTCTATGCCTATTTATACACCCCCCATTCCAAATCCCGGATGATTTCCCCCGAAACCCTATTTTCCCCTCCGCGCCGCGCCGGACGCGTCCGCCCGCGCCGGACACGTCCGCCGGACGCGTCACCCAACCAATCCCGGCCTGCCACGTGATCGGCGCCGCCGCCGTCCAATCCCGTGCGCCACTGCCTCGCCGCCGTCCTCGCAGCGCGCGCCGCCCGCAAGCAGGGGCCCGTCTGCCCGTCCCGCCGCCGCCACGCAAGCCGCCTGACGATCTGCCGCCGCCGCCGGCCGACCTCGCCGCCGGGCCTGCCGCTGCCGCTCGCCCGCGGCCGCCCTCGCCTCCTCCGGTGCCCCGCCCGCCGCCGCCCTCTCCTAACGCTGCCTCGGCGCCCGAAGCGCGCCTCCGCGCCATGGCCATGCGCCGCCGCCTCGGCCCTCACCCGCACGCGCCGTCCGCCGAGCTCCCTCGCCGGAGCTCCCTCGTGTCGCCGGATCCCGGCCGCCCTCGCCGCCGGCGTGGCCCCCGTGCCCTCCTCCGGCCAGATCCGGCCAGGGACCGGCCGGATCTGCCTCCTCCTCGCTTCTCCGGCCATCCCCGACAACTCCGCCCACCGCGCAGCCCAACTCCGGCGAGCATCTCCGTCGTGCATCGAGAACCGTGCTACCCTAAGGTTGACCCCGAAACTGCTAAGTCCCTGAGATTTTTGCATTTTCTTGCATTTTCATCGCATCACATCTCTGCATCCGTAGCTCCGTTTCGCGCGTATAATATGTCAAATTGTTCGCCTCGAAGAGTACATCATTTCATTCCATTGCATCATTTGCATTTGAGCTGATCTTGATGCCCGAAATGCTGTTGGAAGAAGGCTTCATATCGTTAGTTTCAGAATCTTATCAGCTCGAGCTCTTTTGTCATTTTTGCCATGAATTATGTGTGCACCCTATGAACTTAAGTCCTACATGTGAGTTGAACATTGCCATGCCATCTTTCCAGGGGTGTTTGCCATGTATTTTTGTGAGTTATGTGTTGACTAGAACAAGCATGCAAAGTAGGGATGATGATGTTGCTGATTTCAGGAACTTAGTGATTTCACAAAGTCTTGTCCTGCTGTTATTTTTATGCCATATGTTCATGTTGTTACAGAGAGATCTATGGCCTTTTTGAGCATGATCAGTAAGGGTGTTTTGAACATATGGATGTGCTCTATCCATCCATGCCTTTGTTGGTATTTATGGAGTAGTGTAGCATGTCATTTTCGTGCTCTACTTTTGCTTGAAAATGTTTCCTGGCAGATTGTTTGCATGAGATTCAATTTTCACGAGGTCGTTGTAGTTGATCCGTGTATGCTATGACCTTGCTCTTGCCATGCTTAGCTTCATAATCATGCCTTCTTACTGTTGGTTGCCTTGCCATGCCATGTATTGCTCTGTAGTAAGTGCATCGAGTTCACGAACATGCCTACTCGTTAACTATTTTTGCCATGCCCAGTTTTTCTGCCAAGTCTGAAATCTGTAATAAAACTTGCTATGTTTACATGGGTGCCATCATTTCTTAGAGTCCTTTTTGGCTTATGGTCAGTAAGGGACTATTGATATATGCTTTGAGTAGAATCATGTCATGCCTTGTTTTGCTATTATAAGTTCCTGTAGCATGTTGTTTGCTTGCTCTAAACATGCCTTCCTGATGTTAATTCCTGGCATGTTAGTATTTTCACTAAGTCTGTGAACCTGATATTTTTAGCACTTTCACCATGCTTGTTTGAACATGTTATGATGTGATTTAGCCGTAGCTCAGTGTTCCTCTTTTGTTAAGCATCTCCTGTAGGTCGCTGCCATATGCTTTGTTTTTATATTGGGGTGCTGTAGCATAGTTTCTTGTTGCTTGCTAAGTAGCATCGGCTGTTAAACGCAGATTTGCATCATTCTTGTTTTGCTTGTCATTTGCAAACCGTGCATCCGATTCCGTGATCTTTATATCGATTTCACCCAAATCATCCCATCTTTCCAGCGGCATACTTGGTTTGCCAAGTTGATGCCCGTTCATCATTTTCCTTCCGAGCATACATATGCATTGCATATCACATCTCGCATAGCATGTCATGTATTGCATCATATTGCTTGTGCATTGTTCCTTGTTTGATTGTGGTTCCGTTGCTTGTGTTCTTGCTTTGGGTAGAGCCGGGAGACGAGTACGTGAATGAGGTACCTGTTGAGAACGCCTACGAGGATCAAGCCTTCGACAACTCTGAGAACCTTGCAGGCAAGATGATCATACCCTCGAAATCACTTCTATCTTTGCTTGCTAGTTTGCTCGCTCTTTTGCTATGCCAATGCTGCGATTGCCTACCATTTGCTTGTCAGCCTCCCAAATTGCCATGAACCCCTAACCTTTGACACCTTTCCTATGCAAACCGTTGTTTGGCTATGTTACCGCTTTGCTCAGCCCCTCTTATAGCGTTGCTAGTTGCAGGTGAAGATTGAAGTTTGTTCCTTGTTGGAACATGGAGATGATGTTCCTGGCTGAAACATGTTTACTTGTTGGGATATCACAATATATCTTATTTAATTAATGCATCTATATACTTGGTAAAGGGTGGAAGGCTCGGCCTTATGCCTGGTGTTTTGTTCCACTCTTGCCGCCCTAGTTTCCGTCATATCGGTGTTATGTTCCCGGATTTTATGCTCCTTACGGTTGGGCTATAATGGGAACCCCTTGACAGTTCGCTTTAAGTAAAGCTCCTCCAGCAATGCCCAACATTGGTTTTACCATTTGCACTAACAACCTACCACCTTCCCTTGGGTTCTGCAGACTCAAGGGTCATCTTTATTTTAACCCCCGCCGGTGCTCCTCCGAGTGTTGGTCGAACCGAGCTGACTGCTGGGGCCACCTCGGGAAACTTGAGGGTTGGTTTTACTCGTAGCTAGTCTCATCCGAGTGTGCCCCGAGAAAGAGATATGTGCAGCTCCTATCGGGATTTGTCGGCACATTCGGCGGTGTTGCTGGTTTAGTTTTACCTCGTCGAAATGTCTTGTTGTACCGGATACCGAGTCTGATCGGAGTGTCTCGGGTGGAGGTCTATTCCTCCGTTGACCGTGAGAGCTTGTCATGGGCTAAGTTGGGACACCCTGCAGGATTTGAACTTTCAAAGCCGTGCCCGCGGTTATGGGCAGATGGGAATTTGTTAACGTCCGGTTGTAGAAAACCCGAAGTTGACCTTAATTAAAATACATCAACCGAGTGTGTAACCGTGATGGTCTCTTTCCGGCGGAGTCCGGGAAGTGAACACGGTGTTGGAGTTATGCTTGACGTAGGTTGCTATAGGATCACTTCTTGATCATACTTTTATCGACCGTGCTTTGCCTTCTCTTCTCGCTCTCTTTTGCGATTGTAGCCACCATATATGCTAGTCGCTTGCTGCAGCTCCACCTCATGCCTTTACCTTACCATAAGCTTAAATAGTCTTGAACTCGCGGGTGTGAGATTGCTGAGTCCTCGTGACTCACCAGATACTTCCAAAACCAGTTTGCAGGTGCCTATGTTACCGAGCAGGTGACGCAATCAAGCTCAAGGAGGAGCTCGATGAAGATCTTGCCCTTTGTGTTGTTCCGTTCTAGTTGATCAGTAGTGGAGCCCAGTTGGGGTCGATCGAGGACCTTTGTCGCATTTGGGGTTCTTCTTTTATTTTGGTTCCGTAGTCGGACCTTGATTGTATCTGGATGATGTAATGCTTTATTCATGTAATTGTGTGAAGTGGCGATTGTAAGCCAACTATGTATCTCTTTCCCTTATGTATTACATGGGTTGTGTGAAGATTACCTCACTTGCGACAATGCTTTCAATGCGGTTATGCCTCTAAGTCGTGCTTCGACACGTGGGAGATATAGCCGCATCGAGGGCGTGACAAGTTGGTAATCAGAGCCATCCCCGACCTTAGGAGCCCCACTGCTTGATCGTTTTTAGCGGCCGAGTTGTGTCTAGAAAAAATGTTTTGAGTCATTTAGGATTATATATATCGGAGAGTTTAGGAATTCTTTTACTCCCAGTCCTTCGACCTTCTCGGTGAGGTATCCCGACGAGAGTTTTGACTCTTCTCTTCTCAAATTTCACTAAATTTTTTTTAGGATCACGCGGGTATCTTAGAATCGTTCCGATGGTTTTATGATGACAACATTGTCTTGGTGCCTCCTGACATTTAGGGGTTGTGGCAGTGTCCCGGGGAGTTGAGCTCCGAGGTGTTGTCGCCATAATTTTATTGTTGCAGTTCGAATACCGAGTTTAGTACGCCGACATCGAAAATATCTTTTATGCAGTTGTTGGTGAGATAACCCCGCTAACCCAGTATTGAGGTGAGTACGGGAGTATTGCCATGACTTGTATAACAGATGCTTTTCGAAGGTTGAGGTAGACGATTTTCGAAGGTTTCTTGGTTATGTGTTGACGGATGGATACAGCTGGATGTAGGGATTGTTAGTTTGGGTGAGATATATTGCTCCTCTGTATCCCCAACACCAGATTGCATAACCGTAAAGTTTCGGAGTTTCATAGGTGGGAATTCAAGTAGCTCTTAGGATATCTTTCCGACGGATGTATGATATGAAATTGGGGTTCGACGCCTAGTGGTCCGCCTATTCACGGTTGGTTTTACATGGGTCTCGTTGTGTCTTAAAGAGTCCTTGGCTATGCCGACTCGGGGACACTTCGTATGTCATGTGCACTGCCTTGTACATGATGGTGTTGTACGATTGAGCCCGTGTAGGCCCCACCACAAAAACTTCGGACGAAATCTCTATCATATGTTTGTTCCGGCTTATTCTGCAAGCCAGTCCTTTGTTTTTGTTTTGAGTTGTGGTATTCGAGTTGCTTCAATGTCAAGTGTTGATTCCATACCTTTCCGAAACGGTGTTCTCATATTGCTACGTGAATACTAATCCTTCTTGATCACTGAGGTTGTCATGTCAACTCTTTTCCAACCGGTGTGCTTCTCTTCAAGTGGATCCGATCAGTTCAACATTTGTGAGATCAATTCTAAGTTTTCTCAACGGTGTTTGTTTCATCCGTCCCAAGTTGCCTTTGTTTTCCCGCCCTCCCACCCTTTTCTTCAAGGACTCAAATTTTGTTAATCAAGCATTCATTTATTCATGTGAAGTTTCTCCATTCTTTTCCGTCAATGTTCTTACCCGGTGGTTCTCAAGAAGATGTTCTACTAGTTCGTCATTCCTCATTCCTTTCTCTTCTCCGTGGATTCAAGTCAAGTTTTGTTGATCATACCTTTTCCTCATTTCAATGTCTTCTCATACCGTGCACCTCATTATCATTCTACTTCTCGCTATTTGTTATTCCGAGTGCTCAAGATATCTCAAGATTCGTGTTTCCACTCTGCATTCGTTCAAGCTCTTTCGAGATTGCTATCTCATTCAAGCCATTTAAATCAACCGGTGCAACCTCCCTTTCAAGCAATTGTTCAACGGTGTTCTTTTGAGTGGGCCCTAACCCACGTGTCTTTTCCTGTGATCTTACCCGACTCTTCTATTTTCCCGAGCTATCCTAAATTCTTCTCCAAGTTTGACGTAAGAATGAGTTATCATCACCAAATGCTTTTCTCCAAGATCTTTCAAATTCTTTTCATAGTTGGCTCAACCTCTTCGCTTTTGATTCTTCCGGTGTGCCTCAATAATTCTTGGTGGTGTTTCTCGTTGTCATTCTCATCATTTGAAGACCGAAGAAGAGTTTCTCTTTAATCTTGCTCTATTCTCTTCAAGATTCATGGTGCTAGCTTGTTGCCATCCTCTCATAATTGTTTTTGATTGTGAGAATCTTTTTCACCCATCGGGGGATATTCAAGAGTCTTCTCAGTTTGTCATCCGGAGTCCATCAATTCAGGTTTATCCATTCTCAGCTGTCAGTTATCATTCTCTTATCTTACCGGTGCATCATTCAAGTATTCTCCAATCAGCTCCTCATTTATTCGTTCACTTGTATCTAAATCCCCTCAAGTATCTTCATTCATTTTTTTTCAATTCTTACGGTGGTTCTTTCAAGATCCCTCTTCCTTGTTCATCATATCAATTCATTTGTTGTTCCAATCCTACCGGTGGTTCGTTGAAGACCTTCTCAAGTCTTGATATATCTCTTTTAATCCTTTCTACGAGAATAAGTAGTATGCCAAATCCGTTGTTTGTCATCAATTTAATTGATGAAGGACACGCATAACATAATTCTTGTTCTTGTTTCATCGAAGTGATTAATTCCTTCTTCGGAGTTTGTTCATGATGAATAAATCCTCGGTTTCAGTTGTTTCATCTTTTTCTTTTCCCGGAGTTCCAAGCTCTCATCATCACGGAGACCCATCTAAATCATTGCAAGGCTTCACATTGTGTTTTCAACTTTCCTTTCGTTTGATCATTCTTTTATTACCGGAGTTTCTACATGGTGTTTCGTCAAGGATTCTTTTCATTCTTCAATTGTTCTTCAAGATTTCTCTTGAAGTTAAGATCCGCCAAGCTATACTCTAAAATAAACATGGTGCTAAACACATGTTTTTGTTTTGAGGAGCTCAAGTATTTTCATCTTGCATTCCAAAGTGCAATTCTTTCTACCTTATCATTTGAGATGGTGTTATGTCACTCTTGACAAGTTCCTTCAAGTTTCATGTTTCACATGTTGTCAAGAATGAGATATTTAAATCCATCATTTTCTCTTTGTTCAAGAGATCTTTTCAACCATCAACCTCGTTGTGGGAGTTATCTTGTGTCATATTTCACCTAAAGCCTTTCCTTAAGGGTTGTTGCTATTTGTGGTGTTTATCCATGATCCAAGTTTCCTCCTATCCTCTCGACGAAAGAAGTTTTTCATCTTTTTGGTGCTCTCAATCAAATCAATGGTTTTCCATTAGTGGCCTGTTGTCACCTCATCATTTTGAGATGTTTGCCATAAGCCCACAAAAAGCTTGTGCTTCTCGTTGTTGATTTTCCAACAACTCTATTCTAACCTTCTTGCAAGGGTGCTTTCCAAGATCATTGGTGGCAGAAGTTGGCATTTTCTTCCCCATTCTGTTATTTCAATGATTTATCTTCTATTCTTTCTTCCGAAGGCATGGTGATGTTGCTCTCTTCACTCATCATCTCGAATTGTGAGGATCGTGTTCTTTTCATGCTTATCCATTTAACCAGAGTGTTGTATCATCTCTTCAATATCTTTTAATCTTATCAAGTTTTCTTCTCTTTTCTACCGGAGTGCTGTCCAAATTCTGTCATTCTTGTTCCTTGGCTATCTCATTATACCGATGTGGTCATATTCTTTTCGTTCGTGAAGCTCTTATTTCCATGTCTTTGCAACCTTCAAGTTCTCGTAATACTCCTTGTTCCTCTTTTCCTACCGGATTGTTTGCAATCTCGTTCATCTCCGTTGTACTCTTTCTTTTAAATTGTTCAACCTCTCAAGGTTCATGGTTTCACTCGTTTGCCTAAGAAGCAACTTAGTTTACCTCTTCTTTTCCTCTTCCGTTTTCCCTCCGGTGCCATTCTAGATCTCGGGACGAGATCCTCTCGTAGTGGTGGAGTGTTGTAACGCCCCGGATCCGATGCGCCAGGTGTCTGCCAGTTATTCGCCGTCGTTGCCATGTCATGTGCTTGCGTGTTGCACTTTGCCATGTCATCATTTGCATTTTATCATGTCATCATGTGCATTTCATTTTGCATACATGTTCGTCTCATGCATCCGAGCATTTTCCCCGTTGTCCGTTTTGCAATCCGGCGCTCCTATGTCCTCCGGCGTCTCCCTCTTCTCCCTTCTCTTGTGTGGGTATTAAACCTTCTCGAATGGCCGAGGTTTGCCAAGCGGCCTTGGTATAGCACCGTAGAACCGCTTGTCAAGTTTCGTGCCATTTGGAGGTCGTTTGATGCTCCAACGGTTAACCGGTAACCGCAAACCCTCTTTGTTGCAGCCCAACACCCTTCCAAAGTGGCCCAAAACCCATCAAACTCCCTCCATGCTCTTGCTCGTTCGATCACGATCGCGTGGCGAAAACCGCCCTCATTTGGACTCTCCTAGCTCCTCTATGCCTATTTATACAACCCCATTCCAAATCCGGATGATTTCCCCGAAACCCTATTTTCCCCTCCATGGCGCTACTTGACGCGTCCGCCACGCGCGGACACGTCCGCGGACGCGTCCCCGCCAATCCTGGCCTGCCACATCATCGGCGCCGCCGCCGTCGTCAATCCCGTCGCCACTGCCTCCACTGCCGTCCTCAGCTCATGCCTTCACGGCCCAGCGGGGCCGTCCGCCCGTCCTGCCGCACCGCCGCACACCGCCTCGATTCAGGCCGCCGCCGCCGGCCCGACCTCGCCACGGCGCACACGCTTGCCCGCTCCGTCGCCGGCGCCGCCGCCCGCCTCCGGCGCCCGGCCCGCCATACTGCTCCCGACGCCGCCTCGGCGCCGGCGAGCCGCGCCTCGCGCCCAGCGCCATGGCGCCGCCGCCTCGCCCTCCGCCCAAGACTGCCGTCCCCACCGCTGAGCTCCCTCGCCGAGCTCCCTCGTGTCGCCGGATCCCGGCCGCCTCGCCCGCCACGGCGTGGCCCGTGCCCTCCTCCGGCCAGATCCGGCCAGGGACCGGCCGGATTTGCCTCCTCCTCGCTTCTCCGGCCATCCCCGACAACTCCGGCCACCGCGCAGCCCAACTCCGGCGAGCATCTCCGTCGTGCATCGAGAACCGTGCTACCCTAAGGTTGACCCCGAAACTGCTAAGTCCCTGAGATTTTTGCATTTTCTTGCATTTTCATCGCATCACATCTCTGCATCCGTAGCTCCGTTTCGCGCGTATAATATGTCAAATTTGTTCGTCTCGAAGAGTACATCATTTCATTCCGTTGCATCATTTGCATTTGAGCTCATCTTGATGCCCGAAATGCTGTTGGAAGAAGGCTTCAGATCATTAGTTTCAGAATCTTATCAGCTCGAGCTCTTTTGTCATTTTTGCCATGAATTATGTGCGCATCCTATGAACTTAAGTCCTACATGTGAGTTGAACATTGCCATGCCATCTTTCCAGGGGTGTTTGCCATGTATTTTTGTGAGTTATGTGTTGACTAGAACAAGCATGCAAAGTAGGGATGATGATGTTGCTGATTTCAGGAACTTAGTGATTTCACTGTCTTGTCCTGCTGTTATTTTTATGCCATATGTTCATGTTGTTACAGAGAGATCTATGGCCTTTTTGATCATGATCAGTAAGGGTGTTTTGAACATATGGATGTGCTCTATCCATCCATGCCTTTGTTGGTATTTATGGAGTAGTCTAGCATGTCATTTTCGTGCTCTACTTTTGCTTGAAAATGTTTCCTGGCAGATTGTTTGCATGAGATTCAATTTTCACGAGGTCGTTGTAGTTGATCCGTGTATGCTATGACCTTGCTCTTGCCATGCTTAGCTTCATAATCATGCCTTATTACTGTTGGTTGCCTTGCCATGCCATGTATTGCTCTGTAGTAAGTGCATCGAGTTCACGAACATGCCTACTCGTTAACTGTTTTTGCCATGCCCAGTTTTTCTGCTAAGTCTGAAATCTGTAATAAAACTTGCTATGTTTACATGGGTGCCATCATTTCTTAGAGTCCTTTTTGGCTTATGGTCAGTAAGGGACTATTGATATATGCTTTGAGTAGAATCATGTCATGCCTTGTTTTGCTATTATAAGTTCCTGTAGCATGTTGTTTGCTTGCTCTAAACATGCCTTCCTGATGTTAATTCCTGGCATGTTAGTATTTTCACTAAGTCTGTGAACCTGATATTTTTAGCACTTTCACCATGCTTGTTTGAACATGTTATGATGTGATTTAGCCGTAGCTCAGTGTTCCTCTTTTGTTAAGCATCTCCTGTAGGTCGCTGCCATATGCTTTGTTTTTATATTGGAGTGCTGTAGCATAGTTTCTTGTTGCTTGCTAAGTAGCATCGGGCTGTTAAACGCAGATTTGCATCATTCTTGTTTTGCTTGTCATTTGCAAACCGTGCATCCGATTCCGGTGATCTTTATATCGATTTCACCCAAATCATCCCATCTTTCCAGCGGCATACTTGGTTTGCCAAGTTGATGCCCGTTCATCATTTTCCTTCCGAGCATACATATGCATTGCATATCACATCTCGCATAGCATGTCATGTATTGCATCATATTGCTTGTGCATTGTTCCTTGTTTGATTGTGGTTCCGTTGCTTGTGTTCTTGCTTTGGGTAGAGCCGGGAGACGAGTACGTGAATGAGGTACCTGTTGAGAACGCCTACGAGGATCAAGCCTTCGACAACTCTGAATTGCAGGCAAGATGATCGAAATCACTTCTATCTTTGCTTGCTAGTTTGCTCGCTCTTTTGCTATGCCAATGCTGCGATTGCCTACCATTTGCTTGTCAGCCTCCCAAATTGCCATGAACCCCTAACCTTTGACACCTTTCCTATGCAAACCGTTGTTTGGCTATGTTACCGCTTTGCTCAGCCCCTCTTATAGCGTTGCTAGTTGCAGGTGAAGATTGAAGTTTGTTCCTTGTTGAACATGGAGATGATGTTCTGGTTGAAACATGTTTACTTGTTGGGATATCACAATATATCTTATTTAATTAATGCATCTATATACTTGGTAAAGGGTGGAAGGCTCGGCCTTATGCCCGGTGTTTTGTTCCACTCTTGCCGCCCTAGTTTCCGTCATATCGGTGTTATGTTCCCGGATTTTATGCTCCTTACACTTGGGCTATAATGGGAACCCCTTGACAGTTCGCCTTTATGTAAAGCTCCTCCAGCAATGCCCAACATTGGTTTTACCATTTGCACTAACAACCTACCACCTTCCCTTGGGTTCTGCAGACTCAAGGGTCATCTTTATTTTAACCCCCCCGGGCCAGTGCTCCTCTGAGTGTTGGTCCGAACCGAGCTGCCTCCGGGGGCCACCTCGGGGAAACTTGAGGGTTGGTTTTACTCGTAGCTAGTCTCATCTGAGTGTGCCCTGAGAAAGAGATATGTGCAGCTCCTATCGGGATTTATCGGCACATTCGGGCGGTGTTGCTGGTTTAGTTTTACCTCGTCGAAATGTCTTGTTGTACCGGATACCGAGTCTGATCGGAGTGTCTCGGTGGAGGTCTATTCCTCCGCTGACCGTGAGAGCTTGTCATGGGCTAAGTTGGGACACCCTGCAGGGATTTGAACTTTCAAAGCCGTGCCATGTTATGGGCAGATGGGAACTTGTTAACGTCCGGTTGTAGAAAACCCGAAGTTGACCTTAATTAAAATACATCAACCGAGTGTGTAACCGTGATGGTCTCTTTCCGTGGAGTCCGGAAGTGAACACGGTGTTGGAGTTATGCTTGACGTAGGTTGCTATAGGATCACTTCTTGATCATACTTTTATCGACCGTGCTTTGCCTTCTCTTCTCGCTCTCTTTTGCGATTGTAGCCACCATATATGCTAGTCGCTTGCTGCAGCTCCACCTCATGCCTTTACCTTACCATAAGCTTAAATAGTCTTGATCTCGCGGGTGCGAGATTGCTGAGTCCTCGTGACTCACCAGATACTTCCAAAACCAGTTTGCGGTGCCTATGTTACCGAAAGGTGTGATTTAATCAAGCTCAAGGAGGAGCTCGATGAAGATCTTGCCCTTTGTGTTGTTCCGCTCTAGTTGATCAGTAGTGGAGCCCAGTTGGGGTCGATCGAGGACCTTTGTCGCATTTGGGGTTCTTCTTTTATTTTGGTTCCGTAGTCGGACCTTGATTGTATCTGGATGATGTAATGCTTTATTCATGTAATTGTGTGAAGTGGCGATTGTAAGCCAACTATGTATCTCTTTCCCTTATGTATTACATGGGTTGTGTGAAGATTACCTCACTTGCGACAATGCTTTCAATGCGGTTATGCCTCTAAGTCGTGCTTCGACACGTGGGAGATATAGCCGCATCGAGGGCGTGACAACTTTGACCCCATACTGGCATGAAACTGATCGGAAAAAGGACCTCAAAAACACCCATTTATTAGGGGAATGTGAAAATTGATGGTTTTCGCCCATACCGGCATGAAACTTTCTCTTTATTGAGCTCAAAAACAGGCAGAGGAGATCGAAAAAAGTGTCAAATCCAATAGAATAGAGAACGATGGCCCAAACAGAACAGCTTACTTCCTCTATCCGAGTTGGCAATCAATATCAAGATCAGAGCGCGAGAGCAATGAAACAACAAGTCCACCATCCCTTCACCAGCAAAAGAAAGGAGAAGACTAAGCAGCTCAATAGGGTCTCGAGTACGACTATAGTACCAAAGCTTGGTGCTTCTACCAGTCAAGCAATTACCACGGGTGGATATTCAATAGAAAGCCTACTTGAGTAGGTCAAACAGCGGGGATCTCTCAGTTCCAATGGCTGGATCTCAGAATCGCGTAGATGGGTAGAAGTAATGGGCAAACGCACCTAAGTTAGAGATTTCAACTACTACGGTAGTGATGGGGTGCCTGTGAGGAGGACATGACTACCTTGGATATGACCAAAAATATTGCATACATGCATATTTGTCAGGTGATTTCTAGTGCAAACTATTCAATAATCTATTTATGTTATCAAGAACAAAAATACTTCACACACTTTTGTGTTTTGTCTAATTGCAGGTGTATGGGACATTTGTACAATCCACATATGAAGATAAGGAAGAAAGAGATGTTTATTTGTCAGGTGATTTCTAGTCCAAGTCTCTCACGTTTTGGACTCAGATTCGGACTACATAGACATACCTGACTCAAAACGCCAACAACTTTTTCATACGGACTCCGAATTGGGTGATTCTTTTTTTGTTGGAAATTAGATTTCATGCTCTTTCCAGCACAATTGGTGATGAGGACATCAATACCATTGTTACACCCACAGCCCCTGCTGCTATACATACTGGACCAATTACTAGAGCTCGCGCACGCCAACTAAATTACCAGGTACTTTCGTTTCTTGGTAATGATTCTAATGTTCATGAGAATATGACGCTGCCTAAATTGGATACATTTGTTTTGCTTACAAATGTAGGGCCTAGCTTGGAGAAGGATGAACATTGGAGCAAGAACCAGCATGGAGATGATGGCATGCTAAGGGGACAAGAATGGAGTTACAAGTGATGATTTCAGGACTTTGAAGCCACCATAATGAGTGCATGAAGCCTTGGACGAAATATACAAGATGCCACTTCATAATATTCGTCCATAGGCTATTCTAGGTGCTGCGTCACCTTATTATTGGGCCAGGCCCATGTAATTTCGAAATACATTAGTATAGGCTATTTTTAGAGTCCGTATGTGTGGGGAAACAAGAGATAGGGTTAGTTTGGACCCTCCACCAAGGGCCACGAAATTCACCCCTCTTCCTCCATATATACAGCCCTTAGGGCACCGTTTAGACTTGGGTTTTGTTTAGATCAAAAGTTCGC
>JAHHZJ010002772.1:0-20560 GCA_021437245.1 Aegilops speltoides | reverse complement strand
AAATGCAGCAATAGCCAACATGATTCGGACAGACTTAAGCATCGCTATGGGTGAGAATGTCTCATCGAAGTCAACCCCTTGAACTTGTTGAAAACCTTTCGCAACAAGTTGAGCTTTATAGATAAGAATATTACCATCAGCGTAGTCTTCTTCTTAAAATCCATTTATTCTCAATGGCTTGCCGATCATCGGGCAAGTCAACCAAAGTCCATACTTTGTTTTCATACATGGATCCCATCTCGCATTTCATGGCCTTCAGCCATTTTGTGGAATCGGCTCATCATCGCCTCTCATAGTTCGTAGGTTCATCATGGTCAAGTAACATGACTTCTAGAACAGGATTACAGCACCACTCTGTGCGGATCTTACTCGTAGACTCCACGAGGTTCAAAGCAGAAACTTGATCTCAAGTTTCATGATCAATATCATTAGCTTCCTCACTAATTGGTGTAGTCGCCACAAGAACCCGTTCTCGTGGATGAACTACCTCCCAATAAGGGAGTAGATATGTTTATCTCATCAAGTTCTACTTTCCTCCCACTCACTTCTTTCGAGAGAAACTCCTTCTAGAAAGGATCCATTCTAGCAACCAATATCTTGCCTTTGGATCTATGATAGAAGGTGTACCAAACAGTCTTTTGGGTATCCTATGAAGATTCATTTCGACGGTTCGAGCTTATCTGGTTGAAGTTTCTTCACATAAGCATCGCAGCCCCAAACTTTAAGAAACGACAACTTTGGTTTCTTGCCAAACCACAGTTCATAAGGCGCTGCCTCAACTGATTTAGATGGTGCCCCATTTAATGTGAATGCGGCCATTTCTAAAGCATAACCCCAAAACGAGAGCGCAAATCGGTAAGAGACATCATAGATCGCACCATATCAAGTAAAGTACGACATGACGCTCGACACACCATTTCGCAGGGTGTTCCGGTGGTGTGAGTTGCGTAAACTATTCCGCATTGTTCTCAAATGTAAACCAAACTCATAACTCAAATATTCTCCTCCACGATCAGATCGTAGAAACTTTATTTTCTTTATACGATGATTTTCCACTTCTCTCAAATTCTTTTGAACTTTTCAAATGTTTCAGCACTTGTGCTTCATCAAGTAGAGATACCCATATCCTGCTCAAATCATCTCGTGAAGGTGAGAAAATAACGATATCCGCCATTTAGCCTCAACATTCACTCGACCACATACATCTCAGAGTATGTATGATTTCCAACAAATCTGTTGCTTCTTCCATAGTTCCCGAGAACGGTGTTTAAGTCTATCTCTTCCCATGAGGCACGGTTCGCAGTACCAAGTGATTCATAATCAAGGATTCCGTAAGTCCATCAAGATGGAGTTTCTTCATGCTTTACTTCGGTATGACTCTAAACGGCAGTGCCACAAATAAGTTGCACTATCATTATCAACTCTCGATCTTTTGGCTTCTACATTATGAATATGTGTATCACTACTATCGAGATTCAATAAAAATAGACCACTCTTCAAGGGTGCATGACCATAAAAGATATTACTCATATAAATAGAATAACCATTATTCTCTCGATTTAAGTGAATAACCTTCCTCGCATCAAACAAGATCCAGATATAATTTTCATGCTCAACGCCGCACCAAATAACAATTATTCAGGTTTAAAACTAATCCCAAGTTAAGGTATAGAGGTAGCGTGTGAATGGCGACCATATCGACTTTTGGAACTGCTTTCCCACGCTCATCACCTCGCCCTTGGCCAAGGCTCGCTTATTCCGTAGTCCTTTTCGAGTAGCAAATATTAGCAATGTAACCAGATCAAATACCTGTGTGCTACTATGAGCTCTAGTTAGGTACACATCAATAACATGTATATCACATATACTTTGCTCACTTTGCCATCCTTCTTATCCGCCAAATACTTGGGGCAGTTCCGCTTCTAGTGTCCACCGCTTGCAGAGAAGCACTCAATTTCAGGCTTAGGTCCGCACTTGGGTTTTTTCTTGAGCAGCAACTTGCTTGCCGCTCTTATTGAAGTTCTCTCTTCTTCTCTTTGCCCTTCTTCTTGAAACTAGTGGTCCCGCTGACCATCAACACTTGATGCTCCTTCTTGATTTCTACCTCGCTGCTTTCAAAGATCGCCAAGAGCCGGGAATA
Organism: Aegilops speltoides; assembly: GCA_021437245.1. Lineage (NCBI taxonomy): Eukaryota > Viridiplantae > Streptophyta > Magnoliopsida > Poales > Poaceae > Aegilops > Aegilops speltoides. Next base: position 18,420 of record JAHHZJ010002772.1, on the reverse strand, counting down.
GTCTTGTTCATCCCTTGCATATTATAGTTCATCACGTAAGCTTTTGTAGCTTGGTGGCAGTTATTGGAGAATTTCATCAACAATGACACTATCATCGTGAAGATTAACTCCCGCTTGAATCAAGTGATTGTTATACCCAGACATTCCGAGTATGTGTTCACCGACGTAACTATTCTCCTCCATCTTGCAGCTGTAGAACTTATTGGAGACTTCACATCTCTCAATCCGGCATTTGCTTGAAATATTAACTTCAAATCTTGGAACATCTCATATGCTCCATGACGCTCAAAACGCTGCTGAAGACCCGTTCCAAGCCGTAGCATGGCATACCGAACTATAGAGTAGTCATCAGCTTTGTTTCGCCAGACGTTTAACGCTGCTGGCCAGATCGTTAAGCAGTTCGGCACTCCAGCCAGGTGCTTCCAGGATTTAACTCTTCTCACAGGCAAGCAATGAGGATAATCCTCAAAGTTATGGACCCAATTGCGTAATTGCTACCATCATCTTTCAACTTTGCTTTCTCAAGGAACGATTAAAATTCAACTAAACAATAGCACGAGCCATCTATCTACAAACAAACATAGACAAGCAAGATACTATCAGTACTAAGTTCATGATAAATTTAAGTTCAATTAATCATATTACTTAAGAACTCCCACTTAGACGCACATCTCTAGTCATCTAAGTGATCACGTGATCCAAATCAACTAAACCATAACCGATCATCACGTGAGATGGAGTAGTTTTCAATGGTGAACATCACTATGTTGATCATATCTACTATATGATTCACGCCGACCTTTCGGGTTCCGTGTTCCGAGGCCATATCTGCATATGCTAGGCTCGCTAAGTTTAACTCGAGTATTCTATGTGCAAAACTGGCTTGCACCCGCTGTAGATGGACGAGAGCTTATCACACCCGATCATCACGCAGTGTTCCGGTACCATTGGACTTTGGCAACAGCATACACAGGAGAACACATCTTGATAATTTTAGTGAGAGATCATCTTAAAATGCTACTACCAATCAAAGCAAGATAAGATGCATAAAGGATAAACATCACATGCAATCAATATAAGTGATATGATATGGCCATCATCATCTTGTGCTTGTGATTCCATCTTCAACCACCGGCATGATCACCATCGCCACGCATGCGCCGACACCTTGATCTCCATCGTAGATCGCTTGTTGCTACGCCTATCTATTGCTTTACGTAATATCGCTACCATTTTAGTGATAAAGTAAAGCAATTACAGTGTGCTTTGCATTTCATACAATAAAAGTACAACCATATGGCTCCTGCACATTGCCTATAACTTCGTTACAAAACATGATCATCTCATACAATAAAATATAGCATCACGCCTTGACCATATCACATCACAACATGCCCTGCAAAAACAAGTTAGACGTCTTCTACTTGTTGTTGCAAATTTACGTGGTCTGCTGCTGTGCTTAGCAAGAACCGTTCTCACCTACGCATCAAAACCACAACGATAGTTTGTCAAATAGACTCGCTTTAACCTTCACAAGGACCATGTGAGCCACACTCGGTTCAACTAAAGTGAGAGAGACAGACACCCGCCAGCCACCTTTAAGCATGAGTGCTCAGAACGGTGAAACTGGGCCGCCAGTAAGCGCACACGTATGTCGGTCCGGCCGCTTCATCTCACAATACCGCTGGAACCAAAGTATGACATGCTGGTAGGTAGTATGACTTATATCGGCACAACTCACTTGTGTTCTACTCTGCATATAACATCAAACCATAAAACCTAGGCTCTATGCCACTGCTGGGGAACATAGTAATTTCAAAAATTTCCCACGCATATGCAAGATCATGGTGATGGCATAGCAACGAGAGGAGAGTGTTCGCCCATGTACCCTCAGACTGTAAGCGAAGCATTAGACAACAACGCTGCTTGATGTAATCAGACGCCTTCACGATCCAACCGATCCAAGCACCAACGCACGGAGCCTCCCAAGCAGCAGCACATCGCTCAACTCGATGATTTATCTCCTCGCCCTCCGATCCAGCAAAGGCCCGGAGATGAGTCTCACAAGACGACGGCATGGTAACGATGATGATGTTCTATCGGCGCAGGCTTCGCTTAAACTCCGCGACGATATATGACCGAGGTGGAATATGGTGGAAGGGGGCACCGCACACTGCTAAGGAACGATCCAGAGATCAACTTGTGTCTATAGTGCCTCCGCCCCTGTGATATAAAGGAGCCAGGAGGCCGAGGCGATGGTACACTAGGGGGAGTCCTACTCCCACTGAGTAGGACTCTTTTCCAAGTTGGAGTAGGAGAGAGGGGGAAAGAAGAGGAAGAGGAGAAGGAAAGGGCGCCGCCTCTTCCCTTGTCCTATTCGGACTAGGGAGGAGGGGCGCGGGCCGTAAGTGTGAATTTCTGCGTAAGTGACCTACCTAGGCCACGAATCTCGTAAGGGCATTGTCGCCAATCTCTTAGAGAGTTAAGGCCGTTTTGATTGACTTAATTCAAACCGCTTAAACAAGTTAGGAGTTTCTTTGTCTAGCCAGCTATTGTCGCCGCTTTGTTGAAAACTCTCTCCAAAGTAGCCAAACCCCTCACGAACTTCTCAAGAAAGATAAAAGTTTGAGTGGAACCCACAACAGGAGTGTCAGTTTTCAGAATCGAAAAGACGCTCCTGACTTCCGCTCCCCATACTTGTGCCAATGGATTTCACTAAAGACTTTGTTATCTACTGCGATGCTCTGGCACGACAGGACTAGGTTGCATTCTTATGCAGATGATCATGTGATTGCCTATGCATCTCGATAAACAGCATCCACATGAGGGAGAATTATCCTACACATGATTTGGAGCTGGTAAAACGTAGTCTATGCACTCAAGACTGGGCGACATTACCTCCTCTTGGTAAACGCTACAGATCTACACCCATCACCGTGAAACTCAAGTATATCTTCACTCAACCAGCATCTGAACCTTAGGCAAAGACGTTGGTTGGAGTTGATCTCAGCATTATGATCTAGGATTACTCACACCCTGTGCAAAGCTAATGTCATGGTTGATGCGCTTAAGTCAGAATCCTAATCTAACAATCTTATGTTGCTTAAGAAGGTCAACCACTTCCATGAGGAATTCCGTAGTTTAATCTTCACATTGCTCCTCACGGATTCCTTTCTACATTGGTGGCGTAAACCTACTCGAGGATCGATCATTATCGATCGTAAGTTTGATAGGGTGTTATCCTGATCAAGAGAAACATTAAGAAGGAGTTGGTGGATGTTTCTCTATGGATGATCGTGGAAGTCGCGCTTTGAGAATCGCTAGGGTTCAAGAATCAACATCCGCATGCATAATTGATTCTTAAGGAGGCGCGATGAATCTCCTCTCGCCCATTCATCCCGTAGTACTAAGATGTATCGTGACCTACGCCAGAGGTTCCGTGGACTCAGGATGAAGAGAGAAATCGCTGAGTTCATTGCTATGTGACGCTTATCGTCATAAGTATAAGCATAGCATCAAAGACCTGTCAGGCACCTTTCAGCCTTTAGCTATTCCCTAATGGAAATGGGATAGTGGGTATGGACTTCATCACCCTGCTCTTTCCCGTAAAGACCAAGAAAGGGAATAATGCTATCTTCGTGAGGTCATTTTCGATCGCTCTTCAAAGTGGCGACTCTTTCCCTCCCCGTTCGAGAGAGATGACCGCTAGTCAGCTCAACAATTTATATATATTTCTCGAATAGTATCACTTCATGGTGTTCCACTAGAGATCAATTCGTGACCGTAGGTAGTCTCTTCTTACTCTTCACATTTCTCGGAGAGTTTCCAAACTGCCCTCGGGAACCCATCTTTCCTTTAGTATGTCTTTTCCACCTCAATCAAGTGGTCGTGGAACGGTCAATCAAATTGTGACACTCCAAAAATTTTATTTGGTTTTTAGCAAAACATTGCTGGTTTCTTTTCTTTCTTTAAGAAAGGCCTTTTATTTTTCTTTTCGTAAAAGGCTATTCTCTTTAACTTCTTTTCTTTGGCAAGTTTGTCATCTCTGCTTTCTTCTTCAAAACCTTAGGTTTGATCCTTTAAATATTCCTCTGTTGTTTCCTTCCAAAATTGGATTTTTGAGTTTATCTTCTTTCATATTTCAAAGAAAAGATTTAGGGTCACCTTTCTTTTCTTAACCATCCATGACTCAGATTTTACCCATGTGGTAAAACCACTCCAAAACCTCCTCTCCTCCTTGCCAAGAACTTAAGTTCACTATCCCAACTCATCCAAACAAGTTTTGGATTTTATTTGAATTAATTCTTCTCTCAAATCTTTTCTCGATAATTATTTTGAGCCCGAACCATTTACAAAGCAAGTGTTCCTTTTCTTGTGAGTTTTGATCTCAAACCAACTCTACTGGCTAGTCCTTTGTACTCACAACCCAGACCATCTTGATCCACTCATCTTCTTTTCAAATTTTTCAAACTACACTCTCTCAAGTTTGGACCAGATTTGCCAAATTTGGTGAAATTCATACCTACACTCCTCCAAAAATTCCACCAAAATCAGGCAGCCCATCGACATTGAGGAGCCACTCCACCAAAAATCAGCCCAAGGAAAATTCCTACAAGCCGTAATCATTCTGTCAACACCGGCGGTAATCGCTCAAACACCGCAGAAATTCAGTTTGCAGGTCATTTTTCATCCGACGCTTTCAGCATAAGGGTATCAGGTTTTGGCACGTTGTTCGCCGCTCGCTCGCTTGTCCGCAGCCTTGCACGCACGCTTGGCGGCTTCCCGCCGCCGGAGCACTGCCCGCTGCCGGGGTGTCCCACGGCGTAACGCCACCCGTGGCGCTAACGGAGACAAAGACTCGCCCGCAACGCCGCTTCAAGCGCCGCCCATTGCTTCTCGCTCTCCGCGGCCTCATGCACGCCAAAGACACCTCGCTGCACCGCTGCCGTGGGTTCGGCAAGCACAGGGCGCGCCTCGCCGCCGACGTGTTCAAGATCGCCTGCTCCGCCGAACTCCACCTCAGAAGTTAAACTCGACGCCACTGGCACCAAATCAGCTCTGTGGCAACAACGACAACGCCCAACTCCTAAACACCTCGTCCAGCCATCGCCCGCCAGAATCCTCGCCGGACTTATCCTGTCAAGGCAACCGCCTGGTCGCTTATAAAAGAGACCCCGAGTCCTCTCGAGCACGCACGCCACTACACTCCACCTACACCTCACTGTGCCACTAGGAGGACCTCGAGGAGGTCTCTCCCAACTCCGCCGCCTGCTCGCCTGGCTCCAGCTGATTCGCTGCAGTGAGGCCGCCTCCGATGCCCTAACTCCGCCCAACTTCTCTAGCTACCATATCCCTAACCCTCACAATTTGATCATTGCAGCCTCTCCGTGAGCTTCATCTCGCCGAATCGCCATTCACGGAGCAGAGCTATCACGACGTGGTGCTCGCCGCCACCACCACCACCACCAACCGACGCGAATGGCACCTCAACACGCTGGTACTCCCGATCACCCTACTCGCCAGGATCGCCGCCGCGATCATCATGTTTTGGGCGCCAACGAGCCCCGACGCGCTTTTTCAATTTGAACTCGACGGTGGGACCCGCCTGTCACCTCTCTCTCGCTTTTAAACGAACCGCTTTCAAAACGCTTTTGCCGTAATACGCTTTCCTCCGAGCCGCGATTCTAATCAAACGCTTTCGCTTTTGCAATAAAACCTCGGAAGTTTCGTTTATTACAGATGGGTCCTCGACAAAACCCTAATAACTTTTTATCGTAGCATATTTTGATTGATTCTTTTTCTGTCCTCTTTGAAATTTTGTCTAGTTTTTATCAGATTTATTTGAAAATTATTTGAGATAATTTTGTGCACCTTCCGTATTCACGATAGCGCGATATTTTCTCGTTATACCGAGATACCAAGGAGGTGACGAGCCGCTAACTTCACCGAGCTAGGCTCCGACTACTCAACCAGGCAAGCATGTTGAGACTTTTGATATGATGAGTGTTTGGCATGTTTGCATGTAAGTAGTTTCATAGCATGTTGGTGAGCATACCGATGGAGGTTATTATTCATGCATGTGGAGACATGTAATTTCATTGATCCATACTTGTGGTGTATGGAGGTGCATGGCCATGTGTTGGCATGAGTATGGGTAAGATGGCAGTGTTGTAGCATGCCGGTCTTACGCCACACATCTCTTTTACTCCGAATCAACCCAGACGGTTCGATTCTTTCGCCACTCCCGCATTACCACATGTTTTCCGTAAGGAATATGGCATAGTAAGTTGCAAACCGCTTCCGGTACACACCAAAAGGAGAGGCCGATGATGGTTCCATGGCCCCGATTAAAGCCACCATCCGTCAGGGCATGGGTGTTTCCGTTGGGACCGAGAGGGGGCACCCCTTAGAGCGCCAGATATAAATTCGATCCCATGCTATTCGAGATTGTGATCTCCCGCCTCAAAAGTTTTTCTTGAACGATGTCCGGGTGGTTCCCGACATCGAGAAGTATGATGGGTGTGTACCGGATCGCTGTGTTTTCTTCGAATACCGAGACGGAACTAGTCCTTCGTGACTACGGAAACCGCTGACCGTGGGTGATTTTAGTACAAGCTCGCAGAGTCAAAACTCCTTTGAATCATCTTATCATCATCAAATTCTATACTATTCTTATCCCGACAAGTGTTTGTTGATGATGTAAAACTCCGAGAAAGTTCATGAGTACTAAGTACGATTTAATGGGATATTCTTGTGATGTGCTAACCCGCTTATTATTATGAGCTGAATTTTGTTATGAGTGTTGTTACATTCTTTAAAGCCCTTTATGCGTGTCGCCGACGCCCGACCGTGGCATTTCTTTTAAAGCCCTTTATGCGGTGTCGCCGACGCCTGACCGTGGCATTTCTTTTAAAGCCCTTTATGCGTGTCGCCGACGCCTCGATCGTGGCATTTCTTTTAAAGCCCTTTATGCGTGTCGCCGACGCCTCGACCGTGGCATTTCTTTTAAAGCCCTTTATGCGGTGTCGCCAGACGCCCGATCGTGGCATTTCTTTAAAGCCCTTTATGCGTGTCGCCGACGCCTCGATCGTGGCATTTCTTTTAAAGCCCTTTATGCGTGTCGCCAGACGCCCGATCGTGGCATTTTTTAAAGCCTTTATGCGTGTCGCCGACGCCCGATCGCCCTTTATGCGGTGGCATTTGGCATTTTTTAAAGCCCTTTATGCGTGTCGCCGACGCCTGACCGTGGCATTTCTTTTAAAGCCCTTTATGCGTGTCGCCGACGCCCGACCGTGGCATTTCTTTTAAAGCCTTTATGCGTGTCGCCGACGCCCGATCGTGGCATTTCTTTTAAAGCCTTTATGTGACGCCGCCGACGCCGACGACCGTGGCATTTCTTTCCTTCTATTTATTTATTTACCTTCGAGGCGCCGCTCGCATAATCTGATCGGGTTTCATTTTGTTTATGTTGTTGATTTTCCGCGACTACCGCCGCTTTCCTTTTTATTTATTCCGATGCTAATATACTGTTCATGCATTGGTGTATTTATCAAGACGCATTTCATGCATGCATTTGTTATATCTTACGTCTGAACGGTCTTGCGTAGTACTTTTAAAGTACTCACCGCTTGTTGATTTGGCCGATGTCGACGGCGGCGATCTCATGGATGAAGAGTTCGATAGCGAGTCCGACGCCTAGAGGAGTCCCACCAGTCCTGCATGCACTTTTGGTTTTGGTCATTGTACTATATCCGCTCGCTACCCAAATAAATTCACCGAGCCTCACCTCGACGCCGATGAGATGCTAGTTGAGCATATCACTTCACCGTGATATACCACCACCGCCAGCTTTAGTTCGAGTCAAGAGTATGCCACTCACCCTTGTGTTATACCCGCCATTATGTATAATTATTGCCGCTTTGTAATAAATTTGTTGAGCATCCTTGGCTCAGCCTCAGATATATTTTATGCTACCGCTTATCAGATCAAGAATTTGTCTACCAAAGGAGGAGTACTTCTCAAAAACTGGGTAACAAGATTGGCTTTTCAATAAATATTTTTATCGAAAACCGGTCGTGACAAGCTTGGTACCGAGCCAGCCGACCGTAGGAAGCCACTAGAAAGCGATCGCTAATCGGTGATTAGCACAAGATTGTCTTGTCTTATTTTTTTTTACAATCGAGACATTCTTTCCGACAACAAGATAAATTTATGATCCGACCTTTCAGAATTTTTGCTCGCTGTTGTAGATGGTCGACGACGGCCGCGAAGTCTCAGATGTTCGCCAACGTGTCTGATGGGTTCGCTGCTTCTCTCCTCGGCTGCTCAGTCGCGATGGGGCCATCTCAGGCGCCTAGCTTTCACATTCTACCAAAGACAAGGTCAACGACAACCGACCATGCACCAAAGTCGCAGTGCAATTCAAGGAGGGCGGTTGAGTTACGACGCCCGGCTTTGTGGAAGAGCCATGCTCACGGAGAAGCATGCTATGCAGATGGTAGCCCGTGAGGCGATAGCTCGCCTCGTGGATGTCCTTCCTCAATGAAGACTCGCTGCTACCGCTACCTCCCATGCCATGTGCCCTACACTGCCACTATGCATTCTCCTGTCCCAGAGGAGAACGGACGAGGCCTTTGAGATGCTTATTGAGTATCTCCGCCCCGGAGGCAGCATTCGACAATTTGGTGGACGACTGTGGCTGCCAAGATGGATTCAGCCCATGGCTGTGCCGCCAACAGAGGGAGCTCCTGACACCGCACCGCCATCGACGCTTGTCTCGCCCTCAAGATCCTATGCACCGAGTCGTCAGCCGCCTACCACCGAGGAATTCAACCAAGTCATCGCGCCCACTCCAACACGTGCACACCAACCTTTGCGCCCATCCTCGTTCGTGTTGCTCCACCTCCGCACCCGCTTCCACCTTCTCAGCGCAGCACTCCACGCCCTGAGCCTATTAGTGAGGAGGAGGTCGACTCCTCAGCCTCACTTCGCCACCCTGGCAGAGCCAAGGAGATCGCCAACATCTCCGATCGAGTACGCTTAACCGACATGCGAGATGCCGCTTGTAATGATATGTGTATATGTACATAGGTTGTGAGAAGTAGCCTGCTTATGATCATGTAGGAAGTGGAGAAGTGCACTAGCCTAAATAACATGTCGATTATGTACGCCTATCCCGAGTGATGTATTGTATAATTATCGATCGCTGTAAGATACGTGAATGAGCAGTTCTTCTCCGCGCAAATCTTTTGTTTCTTTGTGTTGTCTTGGCATTTTTATTCTTATTTGAAAACCCCGTGAATTTATGGATTTAAATTTTGGCATTCTTTTCTGTTTGTTCTTATGGGTTTTACAAAATGTATCCCCAGAGTGAAAAATGTCTCGCCCTGGACGCGCTTCCATGCCAGCTCCGCCAGAGGAAAATTGTGACACTCAACTGCATAACAATAACACGCAAGGACAATGTGTCAACAGGCAGTGAAACGGCACTTTTCAAATGTGCCGCTTTTTGAACAAAGTCAGCAACAACATCGAGAAATGATGAACCAAGTTTTCAACATGGGAAATCACCATGGGCAGATCCGCAGATTCCAAATTATCTGAATTACGTAAGACACGCCCTCGCACATTTTCTCATATCGACAAACCTCTTGAAGCCGAGGACCGGCTTCAGATATGGAGAGAAAATTAAATATTGCAAGATGTTCGCACCAGGAAAAGTATTATATGCACCGCACTATCTCACAGAGCAGCCGCTTGGTGGGAAAATTTCTGCACATGCATCCCAATGAAAATAATATAACCTCGATGATTTCAAGGAAGGTTTTCGTGGTACACATTCCCAAGAGTATTATGAAAATCAAGAAGAGAGAGTTCGATGACCTCAAACAAAGGAATATGACAAAGTGTCGATTACAATGGTCAGCTTCACTTTATTGTCCCGCCACGCCAATGAAGAACGATGACTCGAAAGCAAGAAGATGGAAAATTCTTGACGGTCTAGCGCTCGCACTTAAATGCCAACTGGTTGTACACACTTTTCCAGATTTTAAAACACCGTGGATAAAGCCATTACCCGAAAATGAGAGACGAGCTTGAAGATTTCCGCAAGTTTAAAAGGGACCGCATAAACCATGCTCGCAACCATCAAGCAAGATAGATTTTCGTAAAGGTGGACGACAACCACGCATAAGCGCCTCACGCCCAATCAAAAATTTTCATGCAAGGGACAAGGAGTTCGATATCGCCCAAAGCATTTGTTACGCCAGGAGAGGAAGGGCATTATGCCAAGCAATGCCCCAAACCAAGGAACTCAACCCCGGTCAACAACGGTGGCAATAATTCAGCACCTGCTTAAACAATTTCAACCCCAATAACAACCACAGAAGGGTCATCTCAACCACGTGATCTCAGAGGAAGCCTGTATGCCCCGGATATCGTGACTCGCACGCTTCCGCCAACACAATACCTGCCATGGTTTTGTTTGATTCTCGAGCTTCACCATTCATTTCAAAGGTTTTGCTTTGAAAATAATTTTTCGATGCTTCCTTTGGAAAAATCGATGATCATCAAGTCCCCGAAATCAGCAAGTTACTCAGAGTTACCGCTAAGGTGTGGTTATTAAGTTTGAAGGATTAGAGTTCCACGCAAATCTCATTGTTTTGGAAAACAATGGATCGGACGTCATCCTAGGGATGGATTGGTTAACCACCAACAAAGGTTTTATCGACTGTTTCAACCGATCCGTAATTCTCACTCATCACCTCGAAAATAAGAAGAGTTTCGCCCAAGATGTAAAAATATCTCGCAACCAAGATTGAATAAAGTGGACATTTCAACTAAACAAAGTTCCAGAGTGTGAATTTCCGCACGATTTCAAGAATTACTGTGCATGCCACCAGATCGGGAAATAGAATTCAGCATTGAGCTAGCACCGAACCACCCCATATACAAGAAACCATACGTAATGGCACCATCCGAAGTTGGTAGAATTGAAGAAGCAAATAAAAGAATTACTAGACAAAGGATATATACGAGCCAGCTCCTCCCTTGGGGTTCACCAATTTTATTTGCCAAAAGAAGGATGGAACACCGAGATTGTGTGTAGACTAATGAGCACTTAATATGGTCACAATCAAGAACAAATACCCAATGCCAAGAATAAATGATTTATTTGACCAGCTCGCCAAGCCGTGGTCTTCAAAATTGACTTAAGATCAGGTTACCATCAATTAAAGGTACGCATGAGGATATCCCCAAGACAGCTTTCACCTCCAGACACGGACCGTATGAGTTCACAAGAATGCCATTTGAATGACAACGCTTCAAGATATTTTGTTCACCTCATGAACAAAGTATTTATGAAGTTTATGGACAAGTTTGTTGTGGTATTCATTGACGATATTTTGATATATTCCAAGACACCTAAGAGCATGCGTAACACCTCGTGATTGTGTTAGGGAACTCGTAAAACATAATTGTACGCCAAATTCAGCAAGTGTGAATTTTGGTTAAGACAGTAGGCTTTTTGGGCCACGATAAATCAAGAAGGTATTGCCGTGGACCCGTAAAAGTCAAGGCCGAATTGGTTGGAAGCCACCGCCAATGTAATGTATGTACGAAGTTTCGGAATGGCAGGATATTACCGCAGATTTATTGAAGGATTCTCCACCATAGCAAGCCAATGACGCAGCTTACTCAAAAAGACAAGAAATTTGAGGATCAAGCCTCGTGAGAAAAGTTTCCAAGAACTAAAGAGGAAATTAACGACAAGACCGTATTAATTGTGCCGTATATACACAAGAATTTTGAAGTATATTGTGATGCGTCCCAAAGGGTCTCGGATGCGCATTAATGCAAGAGGGCAAAGTTGTTGCATACGCTTCAAGGCAACTTCAGAACACGAGGAAAATTATCCCACTCATGACCTAGAATTGGCAGCAGCCATACATGCACTCAAGGAATGGAGGCACTTCCATCGGGGAATCGCTAGAAATATATACGACCATAAAAGCCTCAAGTATATTTTTACACAGCCGTAACTCAATTTACGACAACGGCGCTGGTTGGAATTGGTAAAAGATTACGATGTGGGTATTCACTATCATCCGTGGAAGGCAAATGTTGTGGCAGATGCTCTTAGTCGGAACCCCATCCGACAACAACACCGCTGTGTTTGAGACCTGAATTCCAACAAGAATTTACTAAACTCAACTTGGTAATGGTCACGGAGGCACCATAACAAATTTGGAAATTCAACCCAACCTTGTGGAGAAAATCAAAGAAGCTCAAGATAAACACCCCAAAGATCGAAGGCATAAAAATAAAGGTAAAATGGGCAAGGCCTCGAATTCATCATAGACAATGAAGGAACCTTATGGTACGGAGATGCATCAAGGTACAAATATAGAGGACCTCAAACATCAAATTTTAGTCAAGCCCACACCGCCCATATTCGATCCACCTCGAGGAACCAAAATGTATAAGGATATTCAGAAAGATTTTGGTGGCACGGTATGAAGAGGGATATAGCCACTTTCATTGCATGTTGCGATTCTTGTCAACGATAAAAGCTGAACATCAAAGACCAGCCGGTTCATCGCAACCGAATAAAATACCCGAGTGGAAATGGGATGAAATAGGGATGGACTTCATTGTCGGACTACCTCGTCACAACGCTGAAATGATGCCATATGGGTCATCACGACAGATTAACCAAGGTGGCACATTTCATTCCAAAGGAAAACAACCCACACCACTCGAAGCTTGCCAAGATTTATCTTGCCCAGATAGTTTGTTTGCATGGAGTCCCTAAAACAATAATATCCGACAGAGGCACTCACCTGCCTCGAGATTTTGGGAGCACTTACAACAGCTCGAACTCAACTGCCTTCAAGACAAAGATACCATCCCTGCATCGATGGACAAACAGTAACGCCAGAAACTAAATACTAGAAGACATGCTAAGAGCATGTGTCCTCACCTATGGGACCAGCTGGAAGAAAGCTTGCCATATGCCGAAGTTCGATACAACAACAAGCTACTGTGCCAGCTTGCAAATGGCACCTTTGAAGCCCTCTACGGACGGAGATGCCAGACTCGCTAAATTGGTCGAAACCGAGATAACAGATCTTCGCCCGACATGCTCAAAGAAGCCGAGGAAAAGTCAGCTAATCAGGACCGACTCAAGACCGCCAAAGCCGGCTGTAAGAGTTATTACAATCAAAAGCATCGAGAGGTCAGTTTGAGCCCGCGATTATGTATACCTACGGTATCCCTATGAGAGGCCCGCAACGGTTCAGTGGTCAAAGGAAAGCTAGCACCAAGGTTTGTCTGACCATTTTGTATAGTGGCACTAAGAGGCAAGGTAGCCTACCAACTAGACTTGCCCAAAGAATTATCCGACGCCCACAACGTATTCCACGCCTCACAATTAAGGAAATACGTGAGCAACCCAGAGAAACAAGTATCCCACGAGAACATTGACGACAACCAGATCTCACCTATCGGGAACATCCAAGAAGAATATTAGAGGAGTCTCGAAGAAGAACTCGACAGTAAAACCATCAAGTTTTTCAGAGTCCAATGGAGCAATCACACCGAGAATGAAGCAACTTGGGAAAGAGAGGATTTTCTTCTGACGAACATCCACACTTATTTATGATCAGCTGAAATCTCGGGACTAGATTTTTCCTAAGGGGTAGGTGTTGTGACACTCCAAAATTTTATTTGGTTTTTAGCAAAAACATTGCTGGTTTCTTTTCTTTCTTTAAGAAAGGCCTTTTATTTTTCTTTTCGTAAAAAGGCTATTCTCTTTAACTTCTTTTCTTTGGCAAGTTTGTCATCTCTGCTTTTCTTCTTCAAAACCTTAGGTTTGATCCTTTAAATATTCCCTCTGTTGTTTCCTTCCAAAATTGGATTTTTGGAGTTTATCTTCTTTCATATTTCAAAGAAAAGATTTAGGGTCACCTTTCTTTTCTTAACCATCCATGACTCAGATTTTACCCATGTGGTAAAACCACTCCAAAACCTCCTCTCCTCCTTGCCAAGAACTTAAGTTCACTATCCCAACTCATCCAAACAAGTTTTGGATTTTATTTGAATTAATTCTTCTCTCAAATCTTTTCTCGATAATTATTTTGAGCCCGAACCATTTACAAAGCAAGTGTTCCTTTTCTTGTGAGTTTTGATCTCAAACCAACTCTACTCGGCTAGTCCTTTGTACTCACAACCCAGACCATCTTGATCCACTCATCTTCTTTTCAAATTTTTCAAACTACACTCTCGCAAGTTTGGACCAGATTTGCCAAATTTGGTGAAATTCATACCTACACTCCTCCAAAAATTCCACCAAAAATCAGGCAGCCCATCGACATTGAGGAGCCACTCCACCAAAAATCAGCCCAAGGAAAATTCCACAAGCCGTAATCATTCTGTCAACACCGGCGCGCAATCGCTCAAACACCGCAGAAATTCAGTTTGCAGGTCATTTTTCATCCGGCGCCAGCCACAAGGGTATCAGGTTTTGGCACGTTGTTCGCCGCTCGCTCGCTTGTCCGCAGCCTTGCACGCACGCTTGGCGGCTTCCCCGCGCGGGAGCACTCGCCGCCATGGCGGCGTGTCCCACGGCGGTAACGCCACCCGTGGCGCTAACGGAGATAAAGACTCGCCCGCAACGCCGCTTCGCGCCGCCATTGCTTCTCGCTCTCCGCGGCTCATGCACGCCAAAGACACCTCGCTGCACTGCTGCCGGGTTCGGCAAGCACAGGCGCGCCTCGCCGCCGACGTGTTCAAGATCGCCTGCTCTGGCCGAACTCCACCTCGCCAGTTAAACTCGACGCCGCTGCACCAAATCAGCCTGTGGCAACAACGACAACGCCCAACTCCTAAACACCTGTCCAGCCATCGCCCGCCAGAATCCTCGCCGGACTTATCCTGTCAAGGCAACCGCCTGGTCGCTTATAAAAGAGACCCCGAGTCCTCTCGAGCACGCACGCCACTACACTCCACCTACACCTCACCAGCCACTAGGAGGACCTCGAGGAGGTCTCTCCCAACTCCGCCGCCTGCTCCGCTGGCTCCAGCTGACCGCTGCAAGTGAGGCCGCCTCCGATGCCCTAACTCCGCCCAGCCTCCTCTAGCTACCATATCCCTAACCCTCGCCAATTTGATCATTGCAGCCCTCTCCGTGAGCTTCATCTCGCCTCAATCGCCGTCCACGGAGCAGAGCTATCTGCCGACGTGGTGCTCGCCGCCACCACCACCACCACCACCAACCGACGCGAATGGCACCTCAACACGCTGGTACTCCCCGATCACCCTACTCGCCAGGATCGCCGCCGCCATCATCATGTTTTGGGCGCCAACGAGCCCCGACGCTTCTTTTCAATTTGAACTCGACGGTGGGACCCGCCTGTTACCTCTCGCTCGCTTTTAAACGAACCGCTCAAAACGCTTTTGCCGTAATACGCTTTCCTCCGAGCCGGGCGATTCTAATCAAACGCTTTCGCTTTTGCAATAAAACCTCGGAAGTTTCGTTTATTACAGATGGGTCCTCGACAAAACCCTAATAACTTTTTATCGAAGCATATTTTTGATTGATTCTTTTTCTGTCCTCTTTGAAATTTTGTCTAGTTTTTATCAGATTTATTTGAAAATTATTTGAGATAATTTTTGTGCACCTTCCGTATTCACGATAGCGCCAGATATTTTCTCGTTATACCGTAGATACCAAGGAGGTGACGGAGCCGCTGAACTTCACCGAGCTAGGCTCCACTACTCAACCAGGCAAGCATGTTGAGACTTTTGATATGATGAGTGTTTGGCATGTTTGCATGTAAGTAGTTTCATAGCATGTTGGTGAGCATACCGATGGAGGTTATTATTCATGCATGTGGAGACATGTAATTTCATTGATCCATACTTGTGGTGTATGGAGGTGCATGGCCATGTGTTGGCATGAGTATGGGTAAGATGGCAGTGTTGTAGCATGCCGGTCTTACGCCACACATCTCTTTTACTCCGAATCAACCCAGACGGTTCGATTCCCTTTCGCCACTCCCTGCATTACCACATGTTTTCCGTAAGGAATATGGCATAGTAAGTTGCAAACCGCTTCCGGTACACACCAAAAGGAGAGGCCGGATGATGGTTCCATGGCCCCGATTAAAGCCACCATCCGTCAGGGGCATGGGTGTTTCCGTTGGGACCGAGAGGGGGCACCCTTAGAGCGCCAGATATAAATTCGATCCCATGCTATTCGAGATTGTGATCTCCCCGTCTCAAAAGTTTTTCTTGAACGATGTCTGGGGTGGTTCCTGACATCGAGAAGTATGATGGGTGTGTACTGGATCGCTGTGTTTTCTTCTGAAATACCGTAGACGGAACTAGTCCTTCGTGACTACGGAAACCGCTGACCGTGGGTGATTTTAGTACAAGCTCGCAGAGTCAAAACTCCTTTGAATCATCTTATCATCATCAAATTCTATACTATTCTTATCCTGACAAGTGTTTGTTGATGACAGAAAACTCCGGAGAAAGTTCATGAGTACTAAGTACGATTTAATGGGATATTCTTGTGATGTGCTAACCCGTTTATTATTATGAGCTGAATTTTGTTATGAGTGTTGTTACATTCTTTTAAAGCCCTTTATGCGGTGTCGCTCAGACGCCCGACTGTGGCATTTCCTTTAAAGCCCTTTATGCGTGTCGCCGACGCCCGATCGCCCTGGCATTTCTTTTAAAGCCCTTTATGCGGTGTCGCCGACGCCCGATCGTGGCATTTTTTAAAGCCCTTTATGCGTGTCGCCAGACGCCCGATCGTGGCATTTCTTTTAAAGCCCTTTATGCGTGTCGCCAGACGCCCGACCGTGGCATTTTTTAAAGCCCTTTATGCGGTGTCGCCAGACGCCCGATCGTGGCATTTCTTTTAAAGCCCTTTATGCGTGTCGCCAGACGCTCGATCGTGGCATTTCTTTTAAAGCCCTTTATGCGTGTCGCCGACGCCTCGACCGTGGCATTTTTTTTAAAGCCCTTTATGCGGTGTCGCCGACGCCCGACCGCGGCATTTCTTTTAAAGCCCTTTATGCGATCGTGTCGCCGACGCCTGACCGATCGTGGCATTTCTTTTTAAAGCCCTTTATGCGGCCGACGCCGACGCCTTTATGTGTGTCGACGCCCGACCGTGGCATTTCTTTTAAAGCCTTTATGTGACGCCGCCGACGCCCGATCGTGGCATTTCTTTCCTTCTATTTATTTATTTACCTTCGAGGCGCCGCCTGCATAATCTCGATCGGGTTTCATTTTGTTTATGTTGTTGATTTTCCGCGGACTACCGCCGCTTCCTTTTTATTTATTCCGATGCTAATATACTGTTCATGCATTGGTGTATTTATCAAGACGCATTTCATGCATGCATTTGTTATATCTACGTCTGAACGGTCTTATAGTACTTTTAAAGTACTCACCGCTTGTTGATTTGGCCAGATGTCGACGGCTGCGATCTCATGGATGAAGAGTTCGATAGCGAGTCCGACGCCTAGAGGAGTCCCAAATACCCTGCATGCAATTTTTGGTTTTGGTCATTGTACTATATCCGCTCGCTACCCAAATAAATTCACCGAGCCTCACCTCGACGCCGATGAGATGCTAGTTGAGCATATCACTTCACCGTGATATACCACCACCGCCAGCTTTAGTTCGAGTCAAGAGTATGCCACCTCACCCTTGTGTTATACCCGCCATTATGTATAATTATTGGCGCTTTGTAATAAATTTGTTGAGCATCCTTGGCTCAGCCTCAGATATATTTTATGCTATCGCTTATCAGATCAAGAATTTGTCTACCAAAGGAGGAGTACTTTCAAAAACTGGGTAACAAGATTGGCTTTTCAATAAATATTTTATCGAAAACCGGTCGTGACAATAGCCATCAATCCAATTTCAAGAAAGCTCCTTTTGAGATTTTTCTGAGGATCTAAGATGTTTAACACCTTTGAATCGGGTCAAACCGTGAAAGATAATTCTTTTGGACCTGATATGATCCAGAGGTAAGAGCAAGTTCGTGATCATTCGTGAGAATTTGAAAATAGCCTGGCCTGGCCAAAAGAGCCGCGATGATCGGCTATCATAAGGATATGACTCATGAAGTTGATGCATAAAGCTTACCTTCGGTTACACCTTTGAAGGGTACCCATCGCTTTGGGTATCAGATTGGCGCGTTGGCTCTCGTTACGTTAGTCATCTCGGATTCTCACTAAACGAGGAGAGGCTGCTCACTAAAGTTGGAACTACTCTTAATCTTTCTCGAAGTTCATGATGTCTTCCACGCCTCTCTCCTCAAAGCGGCTTCTCGGATCCTATCCGGTGAGTGGACCACTTAAACGCTTGATCTCCAAGATAACCTCACATATCGAGAGTATC
>JAHHZJ010002771.1:0-90905 GCA_021437245.1 Aegilops speltoides | reverse complement strand
CATTTGTAAGCAAAACAAATGTATCCAATTTAGACAAAGATCATATTCTCATGAACATTAGAATCATTACCAACAAACGAAAGTACCGGTAATTTAATTGGCGGCATGCGGAGCTCTAGTAATTGGTCCCAGATATGTAACAAAGAGGGCTGTGGGTGTAACAATGGTATTGATGTCCTCATCGCACTCGTCCGGATCGTCTCAATGACAAAATTATGACCGCTTTAGTGAACATCGCTCTCCCCTGTGTCCATTCTATGGCAATCCTTGAAAGTACTTCATTTTCTCGAACATCTCGCTTTCTATGGCGCCCTTGAAGTACTTCATTTTCGCGCGCTAAAAAATTTCTTGTCCTCTATAGAGGAGATATCGCTTCCACATATATATCGACCAATGCCAGAATGCACTTTTGTTCTTGGCTTTCACGCCGCATGAGTTACAAAGATGCCATCCGCGAAAAACAAGGAGAATAAGGCATATAGCCTTTGATTTTTTCAATTTACGCCAAATGAGATCGCCTGATCATAGAGCATCCGCAGAAGGTACGCTTGTCCCTACCAGGGGGCTAATGTCTATAAGCAACATAATCTCTCGAATTTCCTTCAAAAGGAAGTGCCAATGGGTTCGTAAACTTGTCTATAAAACAACGATTTAATGATGTTCTTTGACTTTCGTACAAAAAGTCCTGCTTAAGGCTGAATTTGAGGGTACTCCGGACTCCCGGCGCAAGCGGGAGTATATTTTGATTCACAGGCCGCCATGAGCAGTTTGAGTACTTATGGGTCCGACATGGACCAATGACAAAATTATGACCGCTTTAGTGAACATCTGTCCATTCTATGGCGCCCTTGAAAGTACTTCATTTTCTCGCGCGCTATTTGCTTGATTGCCTAAAAAATTCTTGTCCTCTATAGAGGAGATATCGCTTCCACATATATATCGACCGATGCCAGAATGCCCTTTTGTTCTTGGCTTTCACGCCGCATGAGTTACAAAGATGCCATCCGCAAAAACAAGGAGAATAAGGCATATAGTCACTGATTTTTTTCAATTTACGGACAAATGAGATCGCCTTGATCATAGAGCATCTGCAGAAGGTACGCTTGTCCCTACCAGGGGGCTAATGTCTATAAGCAACATAATCTCTCGAATTTCCTTCAAAAGGAAGTGCCAATGGGTTCGTAAACTTGTCCAAAAACAAATGATTTAATGATGTTCTTTGACTTTCAGTACAAAAAGTCCTGCTTAAGGCTGAATTTGAGGGTACTCCGCCTCCCGGGCGCAAGCGGGAGTATTTTTGATTCACATACGCCACCGCGAAAGCAGTTTGAGTACTTATGGGTCCGACACGGACCAATGACAAAATTATGACCGCTTTAGTGAACATCTCGTCCTTTCTATGGCAATTTGAAAGTACTTCATTTTCTCGCATGCTTTTTGCCGATTGCCTAAAATTTCTTGTCCTCTATAGAGGAGATATCGCTTCCATATATATATTGACCGATGCCAGAATGCCCTTTTGTTCTTGGCTTTCACGCCGCATGAGTTACAAAGATGCCATCCGCTAAAACAAGGAGAATAAGGCATATAGCCTTGGATTTTCTTCAATTTACGGCCAAATGAGATCGCCTTGATCATAGAGCATCCGCAGAAGGTACGCTTGTCCCTACCAGGGGGCTAATGTCTATAAGCAACATAATCTCTTGAATTTCCTTCAAAAGGAAGTGCCAATGGGTTCGTAAACTTGTCTATAAAACAAATGATTTAATGATGTTCTTTGACTTTCAGGCCAAAAAGTCCTGCTTAAGGCTGAATTTGAGGGTACTCCGCCTCCCGGCGCAAGCGGGAGTATTTTTGGATTTACACGCTCGCCATGAGCAGTTTGAGTACTTATGGGTCCAACACGGACCAATGACAAAATTATGACCGCTTTAGTGAACATCCGTCCTTTCTATGGCAGTCCTTGAAAGTACTTCATTTTCTCGCGCGCTTTTGCCCGATTGCCCTAAAATTTCTTGTCCTCTATAGAGGAGATATCGCTTCCACATATATATTGACCAATGCCAGAATGCACTTTTGTTCTTGGCTTTCACGCATGAGTTACAAAGATGCCATCCGCTAAAACAAGGAGAATAAGGCATATAGCCTTTGGATTTTCTTCAATTTACGCCAAATGAGATCGCCTTGATCATAGAGCATCCGCAGAAAGGTACGCTTGTCCCTACCAGGGGGCTAATGTCTATAAGCAACATAATCTCTCGAATTTCCTTCAAAAGGAAGTGCCAATGGGTTCAAACTTGTCTATAAAACAGCGATTTAATGATGTTCTTTGACTTTCAGGCAAAAAGTCCCGCTTAAGGCTGAATTTGAGGATACCCTGGCCTCCCGGCGCAAGCGGGAGTATTTTTGATTCGCAACGCCATGAGCAGTTTGAGTACTTATGGGTCCGACATGGACGCAATGACAAAATTATGACCGCTTTAGTGAACATCTGTCCATTCTATGGCGCCCTTGAAAGTACTTCATTTTCGCGCGCTTTTTGCCCGATTGCCTAAAATTTCTTGTCCTCTATAGAGGAGATATCGCTTCCACATATATATCGACCGATGCCAGAATGCCCTTTGTTCTTGGCTTTCACGCCGCATGAGTTACAAAGATGCCATCCGCCAAAACAAGGAGAATAAGGCATATAGTCACTGGATTTTTTCAATTTACGGCCAAATGAGATCGCCTTGATCATAGAGCATATGCAGAAGGTACGCTTGTCCCTACCAGGGGGCTAATGTCTATAAGCAACATAATTTCTCGAATTTCCTTCAAAAGGAAGTGCCAATGGGTTCGTAAACTTGTCCGAAAAAACAGCGATTTAATGATGTTCTTTGACTTTCGTGGTCAAAAAGTCCTCGCTTAAGGCTGAATTTGAGGGTACTCCGGCCTCCCGGCGCAAGTGGGGAGTATTTTTGATTCAAAGGCCGCCGTGAGCAGTTTGAGTACTTATGGGTCCGACATGGACCAATGACAAAATTATGACCGCTTTAGTGAACATATGTCCTTTCTATGGCGCCCTTGAAAGTACTTCATTTTCTCGCGCGCTTTTTGCCGATTGCCCTAAAATTTCTTGTCCTCTAAAGAGGAGATATCGCTTCCACATATATATTGAACAATGCCAGAATGCACTTTTGTTCTTGGCTTTCACGCCGCATGAGTTACAAAGATGCCATCCGCTAAAACAAGGAGAATAAGGCATATAGCCTTGGATTTTCTTCAATTTTCGCCAAATGAGATCGCCTTGATCATAGAGCATCCGCAGAAGGTACGCTTTGTCCCTACCAGGGGGCTAATGTCTATAAGCAACATAATCTCTCGAATTTCCTTCAAAAGGAAGTGCCAATGGGTTGATAAACTTGTCTATAAAACAGCGATTTAATGATGTTCTTTGACTTTCGTACCAAAAAGTCCTGCTTAAGGCTGAATTTGAGGGTACTCCAGACTCTCGCGCAAGCGGGATTATATTTTGATTCGCATACCACCGCGAGCAGTTTGAGTACTTATGGGTCCGACACGGACCAATGACAAAATTATGACCGCTTTAGTGAACATCTGTCCTTTCTATGGCGCCCTGAAAGTACTTCATTTTCTCGCGCGCTTTTGCCCGATTGTTCTAAAATTTCTTGTCCTCTAAAGAGGAGATATCGCTTCCATATATATATATGAACAATGCCAGAATGCACTTTTGTTTTTGGCTTTCACGCCGCATGAGTTACAAAGATGCCATCCGCTAAAATAAGGAGAATAAGGCATATAGCCTTTGGATTTTCTTCAATTTACGCCAAATGAGATCGCCTTGATCATAGAGCATCCGCAGAAGGTACGCTTGTCCCTACCAGGGGGCTAATGTCTATAAGCAACATAATCTCTCGAATTTCCTTCAAAAGGAAGTGCCAATGGGTTCGTAAACTTGTCTATAAAACAACGATTTAATGATGTTCTTTGACTTTCGTGAGCCAAAAAGTCCTGCTTAAGGCTGAATTTGAGGGTACTCTAGGACTCTCGGCGCAAGCGGGATTATATTTTGATTCGCAAGGCCGCCAAAGCAGTTTGAGTACTTATGGGTCCGACATGGACTCAATGACAAAATTATGACCGCTTTAGTGAACATCAATCCATTCTATGGCGTCCTTGAAAGTACTTCATTTTCTCGCGCTTTTTTTGACCGATTGCTCTAAAATTTCTTGTCCTCTATAGAGGAGATATCGCTTCCACATATATATCGACCGATGCCAGAATGCCCTTTTGTTCTTGGCTTTCACGCCGCATGAGTTACAAAGATGCCATCCGCAAAAAACAAGGAGAATAAGGCATATAGCCGCTAGATTTTTTTCAATTTATGGCCAAATGAGATTGCCCGATCATAGAGCATCTACAGAAGGTACGCTTTGTCCATACCAGGGGGCTAATGTCTATAAGCAACATAATCTCTTGAATTTCCTTCAAAAGAAGTGCCAATGGGTTCGTAAACTTGTCTCAAAAACAATGATTTAATGATGTTCTTTGACTTTCAGTACAAAATGTCCTGCTTAAGGCTGAATTTGAGGGTACTCCGGCCTCCCGGCGCAAGCGGGAGTATTTTTGATTTGCGCTACCGCCGTGAGCAGTTTGAGTACTTATGGGTCCGACACGGACCAATGACAAAATTATGACCGCTTTAGTGAACATCTGTCCTTTCTATGGCGCCCTGAAAGTACTTCATTTTCTCATGCGCTTTTTGCCCGATTGCTCTAAAAATTTTGTCCTCTATAGAGGAGATATCGCTTCCACATATATATTAAATAATGCCAGAATGCCCTTTTGTTCTTGGCTTTCACGCCGCATGAGTTACAAAGATGCCATCCGCGAAAATAAGGAGAATAAGGCATATAGCCTTTGGATTTTCTTCAATTTACGGCCAAATGAGATTGCCTGGATCATAGAGCATCTGCAGAAACGTACGTTTGTCCCTACCAGGGGGGCTAATGTCTATAAGCAACATAATCTCTCGAATTTCCTTCGGAAGGAAGTGCCAATGGGTTCGTAAACTTGTCTCAAAAACAAATGATTTAATGATGTTCTTTGACTTTCGTACACAAAAGTCCCGCTTAAGGCTGAATTTGAGGGTACTCCGCCTCCTAGCGCAAGCGGGAGTATTTTTGATTCAAGGCCGCCATGAGTAGTTTGAGTACTTATGGGTCCGACACGGACCAATGACAAAATTATGACCGCTTTAGTGAACATCCGTCCATTCTATGGCGCCCTTGAAAGTACTTCATTTTCTCGCACTTTTTGCCTCGATTGCCTCTAAAATTTCTTGTCCTCTATAGAGGAGATATCGCTTCCACATATATATTGAAGATGCCAGAATGCACTTTTGTTCTTGGCTTTCACGCATGAGTTATAGCATGCCATCCGCTAAAATAAGGAGAATAAGGCATATAGCCTTTGGATTTTCTTCAATTTACGCCAAATGAGATCGCCTCGGATCATAGAGCATCCGCAGAAGGTACGCTTGTCCCTACCAGGGGGCTAATGTCTATAAGCAACATAATCTCTCGAATTTCCTTCAAAAGGAAGTGCCAATGGGTTCGTAAACTTGTCTATAAAACAGCGATTTAATGATGTTCTTTGACTTTCAGTACAAAAAGTCCCGCTTAAGGCTGAATTTGAGGGTACTCCGCCTCCCGCGCAAGCGGTAGTATTTTTGATTCACACGCCATGAAAGTAGTTTGAGTACTTTTGGTCCGACATGGACTCAATGACAAAATTATGACCGCTTTAGTGAACATCTGTCCATTCTATGGCGCCCTTGAAAGTACTTCATTTTCTCGCGCTTTTTGCCCGATTGCCCCAAAATTTCTTGTCCTCTATAGAGGAGATATCGCTTCCACATATATATCGACCGATGCCAGAATGCCCTTTTGTTCTTGGCTTTCACGCCATGAGTTACAAAGATGCCATCCGCGAAAACAAGGAGAATAAGGCATATAGTCACTGGATATAGAGGCAAAGGTGTCCCGCCTTTCGATGAGATGGTGGATTTCGCTTTGGTGGAAGTCGACTTTGACGATCCGACTACGAACGCAGCGAGGACGCCGCGCTTTAGCAATCGCTAAACCAACTCCGAGAGGTTATTGACCACGCCGAGCACGATCAACTCGACCACGAGGGTCTATTTCGCGAGCAAACGAAGAACAAGCAAGAAACCGAGATTGCAACTGGATATTGCGAATATAAGATGAAAGCTTTATTGATCAAGGTGGGGTTCTGGACGCTTTGTCCGGTCGCTGAACACAAACGGCACGCCGGTTGCAGCTATGGCTAACTTTTGATCTAAACAAAACCCAAAGTCTAAACGGTGCCCTAAGGGCTGTATATATGGAGGAAGAGGGGTGAATTTCGTGGCCCTTGGTGGAGGGGTCCAAACTAACCCTATCTCTTGTTTCCCCACACATACGGACTCTAAAAATAGCCTATACTAATGTATTTCGAAATTACATGGGCCTGGCCCAATAATAAGGTGACGAAGACCTAGAATAGCCTCCGGACGAAATTTATGAAGTGGCATCTTGTATATTTCGTCCAAGGCTTCATGCACTCATTATGGTGGCTTCAAAGTCCCGAAATCATCACTTGTAACTCCATTCTGTCCTCTTGCGCATGCCATCATCTCCATGCTTGTTCTTGCTCCAATGTTCATCCTTCTCCAAGCTAGGCCCTTCATTTGTAAGCAAAACAAATGTATCCAATTTAGGCAAGATCATATTCTCATGAACATTAGAATCATTACCAAGAAACGAAAGTACCGGTAATTTAGTTGGCGGCGCGAGCTCTAGTAATTGGTCCAAGATGTATAGCAGCAGGGCTGTGGGTGTAACAATGGTATTGATGTCCTCATCATCCTCCCTTCTTGAAATGAAGTCGCCCTCGACGGAAGTTCATCTTCCTCACCCAAATATGGCTTCAAATCTGCAATGTTAAAAGTGGACTAACCCCAAAATCTGCAGCAGCTCAAGTTTATATGCATTATCATTTACTTTCTCCAACACCTTAAAGGGACCAGCAAGACGTGGCATTAGCTTTGATTTATGCAAATCAGAAATCTATCTCACGCAAATGTAACCAAACAAGATCTCCGTGCAAACACAACATGTTTTCTACCCTTATCTCCAAAGAAGTTTATATTTAGCATTCATACGCCAATGTTTTCCTTAGTTAACTCATGCATTTTTAAAATCAATTCAGCACGCTCTTTAGCATCAAAATTAACCTTCTCCAAGATGGAAGAGGCAACAAATCAATAGGTGCACGAGGTAGGAAACCATACACAACTTCAAAAGGGCACATCTTAGTAGTAGAATGCAATGAACGATTATAAGCAAATTCAATATGAGGCAAGCATTCCTCCCACATTTTCTTATTATTCTTTAGAACAGCCCTAAGCATAGTAGACAATGTTCTATTGACTACTTCAGTTTGTCCATCAGTTTGGGGTGACAAGTAGTACTAAAAGCAGTTTAGTCCCCAACTTAGCCCATAAACATCTCCAAAAGTGGCTAAGAAATTTAGTATCACGATCTGAAACAATAGTATTTGGCACACCATGCAAGCTTAATAATTTCACGAAAGAACAAATCAGCAACATTGACAAAGATCATCGCTTTTATGACATGGTATAAAGTGTGCCATTTTCGAGAATCTATCCACGACAACAAATATGCTATCCTCCCTTCTTTGTTCTAGGTAAACCTAAAACAAAGTCCATAGATATATCCTCCCAAGGAACACTAGGTACAGTGCAAAGGCATATATAAACCATGAGGATTGAGTCGTGACTTAGCTTTTTGACATGTAGTGCAATGAGCAATAAAACGCCAACATCCCGCCTCATCTTTGGCCAAAAGAAATGTGTAGCAAGTACGCCCTCCGCCTTCTTCACGCCAAAGTGTCCCATTAGTCCTCCTCCATGCGCCTCCCGCAACAACAAAAGACTAACGGAGCTAGCTGAATGCATAGCTTGTTAGCACGAACACAAATCCATCATTAACGACAAACTTGTTCCATGTTCTTCCTTCTTTACAATTCTGCAATACATCTTTAAAATCAGCATCATGCACATATTGATCTTTGATGGTCTCCAAACCAAATATTTTGAAGTCAAGTTGTGAAAGCATAGTATAGCGATTTAGACAATGCATCAAGAATAACATTTTCTTTACCCTTCTTGTGTTTAATGACATAAGGGAAAGTCTCAATGAATTCAACCCATTTAGCATGTCTACGATTCAGTTTAGCTTGACTTTTAATATGTTTCAAAGATTCATGATCGTAATGTATAACAAATTCTTTGGGCCATAAATAATGTTGCCATGTTTCTAAAGTCCTAACAAGAGCATATAATTCTTTATCATAAGTAGAGTAATTCAGACTAGGCCCACTCAATTTTTCGTAAAAGTATGCAACAGGTTTGCCATCTTGTAATAACACACCTCCTAATCCAATTCCACTAGCATCACATTCAAGCTCAAAAGTCTTATTAAAATCAGAAGTTGGAGTAAAGGAGCATGTGTCAACTTATCTTTCAATACCGTGAAGGCTTCTTCCGTATGCGGTACCCCAAACAAAAGGCACATCCTTCTTTGTAAGCTCATTGAGAGGTGCAGAATGGTGCTGAAATCTCTCACAAAACGCCTATAGAAACCAGCGAGGCCAAGGAAACTCCTCACTTGTGTGACTGCTTTGGCTGCGCCAACTCTCAATAGCTTCAATCTTGGCTTTATCAACTTCAATTCCCTCGTGGAGTAACAACATAGCCAAGAAAAGATACTCGGTCGGTGCAAAAGGTGCACTTCCCAAGGTTACCAAACAAACGCATCACGAGAGCATTAAAAACAGCACGAATGTTCCAAATGTTCTTCCAAAGATTTGCTATAAATCAAGATATCATCAAAATAGACTACCACAAATCGTCCAATGAAAGCACGAAACTTCGCTCATTAATCTCATGAAAGTACTAGGTGCATTAGTTAACCCAAAAGGCATGACTAACCACTCATATAATCCAAACTTAGTTTTAAATGCTGTTTTCCATTCATCTCCCAATTTCATACGAATTTGATGGTATCCACTACGCAAATCAACTTTGGAGAATATTGTAGAGCCACTCAATTCATCAAGCATATCATCTAGCCTAGGAATAGGGTGACGATAACTAATAGTAATATTATTGATGCCTCTACAATCAACACACATACGTGACGTACCATCCTTTTTCGCACTAGAATAATAGGAACAGACAAGGACTAAGGGATTCGCAGATATAACCTTTGTCGAGCAGCTCCCGACTTGACGATAATCTCCTTCGCCTCCTCCGGATTGGTACGGTATGGTGCACGGTTGGTAATGATGCACCGAATTAAGTCAATTTGATGCTCAATCCTCTAATAGGTGGTAATCCTGTGGCACGCCTTGTGGAAAGACGCCAACTCCCCGCAAAATGTTAGTGACAAAGCAGGGGCAAAGAGGAAGGCACGCCCTCTAATGAAAATAATGCCTCTTTGCACACAAAAGCATAGCAAATAGATTTGCTAAAATCTAGCTCATCAATATCAGATTTGGTGGCAAGTAAACATGCACTTTTCAATTTAATTTCGTAAGCAACAAGAGATGGTTTATTATTAGGCTTCATGTGTCGCTCAAATTCTTTTGCCACAATCTGATTTTCACTCTTATTTTTCTCCTGCTTTTGCTTTATTAGCTCTATTAATATCATCTTTCAAAATGGACTCAGAGTCATAGGAAGCAAAGTAATATTTTTATCCTTATGAACAAGAGTATACCGATTGTTTCTACCATGGTGTATGAATTTTATCAAATTGCCATGGTCTACCAAGTAACAAGGAACATGCTTGCATAGGTACCACATCACAATCAACATAATCAGATATGTAGAGATACTAAAATGCACACTAACAAGACGTGTTACCTTCACCTTGCCGCTGTTGTTGAACCATTGGATGTAGTAAGGATGTGGATGTGGTCTTGTGGTGAGAGATAGCTTCCACCATCTCCATGCTAGCCAAGTTGTTGCAGCTCCTCCATCTATGATGACGCTAATAGAACGCTCCTTCACAACTCCCTTTGTATGGAACAAATTATGCCTCCGATTTTGCTCACTTGTGTAACCTGCACACTCAAAACACGCTGAGCAACTAAACATTCATACCACAAAGATCTTCAAGAGCCATGTATTGTGTCTCATGATCGTAATCATCTCCACCGTGTTCCTCATGTGTAATAAGAGCCAAAGTCTCTCATCATAGTCACTAGCGGACTCATACCCACCATCCTCGTGAGCAATCATCACACGCTGAGATTTGCATTCTCTCAAAATGTCCTCTTCCTTACAACGATTTACAAATAATATCACTTGTGTGCCCTGCTGACGCCATGGAAGAAGAAGAGCTCAGGCAGTTCCCAGTGTGTGCTTGGCGATAGTGGTGGTTGTGCCTCGCTTGTATCACGGTTGGAGGTGGCACCAAGGAGGTGATGGTGCAAAGGAAGTAGATGATGCACGTGGTGTCCATGATGAAGGTCGACCTGCAGAAAAGTTAGTGCGCGCCAATGCCCGCCGATCCTCAAGACTTCACGCTCAGCTTTACAAGCAAGATGGAATAAACGAGTGATATTATTATAATCCTTATAGTCTAGAATGGTCTCAATCTCTATTTAATCCACCCGTAAAACGTGCAAGCATAGCTTCATTCTCCTCAACAATACCACATCTAATCAAGCCAGCTTTGTAATTCCCGATAATATTCTTCTACGTAATTTTTTCCTTGTCTTAAGCGCTGCAATTTTTGAAGTAATTCACGTTGATAATATGGTGGAACCCAACGAGTACGCATAGCAGTTTTCAAAGCAGCCCAAGTAGTGGAACAGATATAATCTACAATGTTCGCACCACCAAACACATGCAAAGCTAGTGAAAGCACAAACAAAGCAGCAGAACACGCCTCCTCGTGATATTGTAAACATGTAAATCGTTGTTCAGCTTCTAACTCCCAAGTAAGATATATATCAGAACATATCTACCCTCAAATGGTGGAATATTCAATTTCAGTTTAGGAGATGGTCATGATCTCGCACTGAGGG
Organism: Aegilops speltoides; assembly: GCA_021437245.1. Classification (NCBI taxonomy): domain Eukaryota; kingdom Viridiplantae; phylum Streptophyta; class Magnoliopsida; order Poales; family Poaceae; genus Aegilops; species Aegilops speltoides. Next base: position 79,721 of record JAHHZJ010002771.1, on the reverse strand, counting down.
GAGCCCTAATATTGCCATTATTTGCATGTGGACGACCGGTGGTTGTGGTGCTGGTGGTTGCACGAGTTCGATGTTGATCAACCTCATCCTCATAATCGCCCACATACTCATCATCCTCCTCGCACCACCAAAGCAGCAGAGCAGGAGCCAAAGAAGCACCAACAGCAGAGCAGCTGCACCAGAATTTTGTCCTGCTCAATAGGAACACGCCGAGCTCGGCCCATACCGATTCGAAGGGGCGAGTTGTTGTCGCTGCAGAGGTGCGATAGGTGCAGCCGGCGGTGGTTGTGGAAAACGCGCGAGCAATTCATCAAACTTGCTATCAAGCTTTGTTTCAAACGCCTTCTCAATGCCATCTATCTTCTCCATGGCCTCACAAATCTGTTTACCACATCTTGCACCTGTCCAATCATCATTTGTCAAACTTATCATGTAGCTGTTTGTTCGTCAGTTCTCCCAATCAGCCTCATCGGCTTGTGATCCTACCATGGTTAGCAGCAAATAGAAACACACAAGAATATGATCCTACAGACTACTAAGAAGTGGTGGTGGTGTATCACAAACCCGCAAGCAAATCTCAAATTCTTACCAGCCTACCAAAGAAGAAAGGTGATCGGCAACCGCTGTAGTCAAAACTCTCAAAGCTTGGATATAGCGACACTGTGGAGAATCAAACGCACGACGAGATGTATGTGGAGCTGGAAGGCTTATAATATGGTAGCAAAAAGGTCAAGAATAATCAATTCAGAGATGCAAAGTTGAATAAACGCCAACGACGGTATCAGGTCGGTCCTAGGCTAGACCGCATAGAGACGCGAGCCTAGAACACTAACAAAATCACGGCGCTGCACGTAAACAAGGGAGGAGCACACTCTGATTTTTTTTTCTCTCTTTTTTTTTTTGCACTTTTTTTTTTCTTTTTTTTTTTTTTTTGCTCCGCAACAAATTTTTTTCGAAAAGTCTACAAATGGTCTAAAACCGCCTAGCCGTAATTTTCCAGACTTTTTTTTTTTTTTTTTTTTTTTGAAACTCGAACTATTTTTCTTCTCATGGATGGCTTGAAGTTGGGGAGTCCTCTCCGTCACGACTCGGAGTATCGCGTGATCCGGAAATCGAGAACAATGCAACAATTATCGGACTCGGACTAGGACCGGTGGCGGAGATGAACTGTGGAACTCGACCGGTGGCGGAGATGAACTGTGGAACTCGGATCGGTGGCGGAGATGAATCTGTGGAACTCGGACCGGTGGCGGATATATGTTGCGGTGGACTCGGATGGGCGGATGGCGGCGGATATGTGGTGGCGATATGGATTCGGATTGGCGTGAATATGTGGTGGTGGTATATGGCAGCAAGCGACGTGACAACCTCGTGAATGTAACTCAAACTCTAAAAGACTAGACGCTAAGACCAAAGAACTTGACACGACGATGCAACCGCAAATTCAACAAAGCAAATACGTAAAAGATTATGCAAAGGCTCGATTGGTTCGGACGGGATGAACTAACCCTAATTTTTTTTGGCTTTTTCGTGGACTATAGGTATGAAGAATGACTCGATCTAAACTACGAAAAATCAGAAAATCTCACCGAGCAACCCGAAATCTGATACCACTTGATAGAGGCAAAGGTGTCCCGCCTTCGATGAGATGGTGGATTTCGCTTGGTGGAAGTCGACTTTGACGATCCGACTACGAAGGCGGCGAGGACGCCGCGCTTTAGCAATCGCTAAACCAACTCCGAGAGGTTATTGACCACGCCGAGCACGATCAACTCGACCACGAGGGTCTATTTCGCGAGCAAACGAAGAACAAGCAAGAAACCGAGATTGCAACTGGATATTGCGAATATAAGATGAAAGCTTTATTGATCAAGGTGGGGTTCTGTGACGCTTTGTCCGGTCGCTGAACACAAACGGCACGCCGGTTGCAGCTATGGCTAACTTTTGATCTAAACAAAACCCAAAGTCTAAACGGTGCCCTAAGGGCTGTATATATGGAGGAAGAGGGGTGAATTTCGTGGCCCTTGGTGGAGGGGTCCAAACTAACCCTATCTCTTGTTTCCCCACACATACGGACTCTAAAAATAGCCTATACTAATGTATTTCGAAATTACATGGGCCTGGCCCAATAATAAGGTGACGCAAGACCTAGAATAGCCTCCGGACGAAATTTATGAAGTGGCATCTTGTATATTTCGTCCAAGGCTTCATGCACTCATTATGGTGGCTTCAAAGTCCTGAAATCATCACTTGTAACTCCATTCTGTCCTCTTGCGCATGCCATCATCTCCATGCTTGTTCTTGCTCCAATGTTCATCCTTCTCCAAGCTAGGCCCTTCATTTGTAAGCAAAACAAATGTATCCAATTTAGGCAAAGATCATATTCTCATGAACATTAGAATCATTACCAAGAAACGAAAGTACCGGTAATTTAGTTGGCGCATGCGAGCTCTAGTAATTGGTCCAAGATGTATAGCAGCAGGGGGCTGGGTGTAACAATGGTATTGATGTCCTCCCTACCAGGGGGCTAATGTCTATAAGCAACATAATATCTCAAATTTCCTTCAAAAGGAAGTGCCAATGGGTTCGTAAACTTGTCTATAAAACAACGATTTAATGATGTTCTTTGACTTTCGTGAGCCAAAAAGTCCTGCTTAAGGCTGAATTTGAGGGTACTCTAGGACTCCCGGCGCAAGCGGGAGTATTTTTGATTCGCAATACCGCCACGAGCAGTTTGAGTACTTATGGGTCCGACATGGACCAATGACAAAATTATGACCGCTTTAGTGAACATCCGTCCATTCTATGGCGCCCTTGAAAGTACTTCATTTTCTCGCATGCTTTTTTGCCTATTGCCCTAAAATTTCTTGTCCTCTATAGAGGAGATATCGCTTCCACATATATATCGACCGATGCCAGAATGCCCTTTGTTCTTGGCTTTCACGCCGCATGAGTTACAAAGATGCCATCCGCTAAAACAAGGAGAATAAGGCATATAGCCGCTAGATTTTCTTCAATTTACGCCAAATGAGATTGCCTTGATCATAGAGCATCTACGTAAAGGTACGCTTGTCCCTACCAGGGGCTAATGTCTATAAGCAACATAATCTCTCTAATTTCCTTCAAAAGGAAGTGCCAATGGGTTCGTAAACTTGTCTAAAAAACAATGATTTAATGATGTTCTTTGACTTTCAGTACAAAAAGTCTTGCTTAAGACTGAATTTGAGGGTACTCCGGCCTCCCCGCAAGCGGGAGTATTTTTGATTTGCGCGCCACCGTGAGCAGTTTGAGTACTTATGGGTCCGACACGGACCAATGACAAAATTATGACCGCTTTAGTGAACATCCGTCTTTCTATGGCGCCCTTGAAAGTACTTCATTTTCTCGCGCGCTTTTTGCCTCGATTGCCCTAAAAATTTGTCCTCTATAGAGGAGATATCGCTTCCACATATATATTAACCGATGCCAGAATGCACTTTTGTTCTTGGCTTTCACGCCGCATGAGTTACAAAGATGCCATCCGCTAAAAACAAGGAGAATAAGGCATATAGCCTTGGATTTTCTTCAATTTATGGCCAAATGAGATTGCCTGGATCATAGAGCATCCGCAGAACGTACGCTTGTCCCTACCAGGGGGCTAATGTCTATAAGCAACATAATCTCTTGAATTTCCTTCAAAAGGAAGTGCCAATGGGTTCGTAAACTTGTCTATAAAACAGCGATTTAATGATGTTCTTTGACTTTCAGGCCAAAAAGTCCTACTTAAGGCTGAATTTGAGGGTACTCCGGCCTCCCGCGCAAGCGGGAGTATTTTTGATTCACACGCCGCCGAGCAGCAGTTTGAGTACTTATGGGTCCGACATGGACCCCAATGACAAAATTATGACCGCTTTAGTGAACATCTCTCCATTCTATGGTAGTCCTTGAAAGTACTTCATTTTCTCGCATGCTTTTGCCCGATTGCCTAAAATTTCTTGTCCTCTATAGAGGAGATATCGCTTCCACATATATATTGACCGATGCCAGAATGCCCTTTGTTCTTGGCTTTCACGCCGCATGAGTTACAAAGATGCCATCCCGCCGAAAAACAAGGAGAATAAGGCATATAGTCACTGGATTTTCTTCAATTTACGCCAAATGAGATTGCCTTGATCATAGAGCATCCGCAGAAGGTACGCTTGTCCCTACCAGGGGCTAATGTCTATAAGCAACATAATCTCTCGAATTTCCTTCAAAAGGAAGTGCCAATGGGTTCGTAAACTTGTCTCAAAAAACAGCGATTTAATGATGTTCTTTGACTTTCGTACCAAAAGTCCTGCTTAAGGCTGAATTTGAGGGTACTCCGGCCTCCTAGCGCAAGCGGGAGTATTTTTGATTCACAAGACCGCCATGAGTAGTTTGAGTACTTATGGGTCCGACACGGACCAATGACAAAATTATGACCGCTTTAGTGAACATCTGTCCATTCTATGGCGCCCTTGAAAGTACTTCATTTTCTCGCACTTTTTTTTTCCCGATTGCCTCAAAATTTCTTGTCCTCTATAGAGGAGATATCGCTTCCACATATATATTGAACAATGCCAGAATGCCCTTTTGTTCTTGGCTTTCACGCATGAGTTATAGATGCCATCCGCTAAAACAAGGAGAATAAGGCATATAGCCTTTGGATTTTCTTCAATTTACGCCAAATGAGATCGCCTTGATCATAGAGCATCCGCAGAAGGTACGCTTGTCCCTACCAGGGGGCTAATGTCTATAAGCAACATAATCTCTCGAATTTCCTTCAAAAGGAAGTGCCAATGGGTTCGTAAACTTGTCTATAAAACAACGATTTAATGATGTTCTTTGACTTTCAGTACAAAAGTCCCGCTTAAGGCTGAATTTGAGGGTACTCCGGCCTCCCGGCGCAAGCGGGAGTATTTTTGATTCGCACGCCACCGCGAGCAGTTTGAGTACTTTTGGGTCCGACATGGACTCAATGACAAAATTATGACCGCTTTAGTGAACATCTCTCCATTCTATGGCGCCTTGAAAGTACTTCATTTTCTCGCATGCTTTTTTACGATTGCCCCAAAATTTCTTGTCCTCTATAGAGGAGATATCGCTTCCACATATATATCGACCGATGCCAGAATGCCCATTTGTTCTTGGCTTTCACGCCATGAGTTACAAAGATGCCATCCGCTAAAACAAGGAGAATAAGGCATATAGTCACTGGATTTTCTTCAATTTACGCCAAATGAGATCGCCTTGATCATAGAGCATCCGCAGAGAGGTACGCTTGTCCCTACCAGGGGGCTAATGTCTATAAGCAACATAATCTCTCGAATTTCCTTCAAAAGGAAGTGCCAATGGGTTCGTAAACTTGTCCGAAAAACAACGATTTAATGATGTTCTTTGACTTTCGTACAAAAAGTCCTGCTTAAGGCTGAATTTGAGGGTACTCCGCCTCCTCGCGCAAGCGGGAGTATTTTTTGATTCACACGCCGCCATGAAAGCAGTTTGAGTACTTATGGGTCCGACACGGACCAATGACAAAATTATGACCGCTTTAGTGAACATCCGTCCTTTCTATGGCGCCCTTGAAAGTACTTCATTTTCTCGCGCTTTTTGCCCGATTGCCTAAAAAAATTTGTCCTCTATAGAGGAGATATCGCTTCCACATATATATTAACCGATGCCAGAATGCACTTTTGTTTTTGGCTTTCACGCCGCATGAGTTACAAAGATGCCATCCGCTAAAACAAGGAGAATAAGGCATATAGCCTTGGATTTTCTTCAATTTACGCCAAATGAGATCGCCTTGATCATAGAGCATCCGCAGAAGGTACGCTTGTCCCTACCAGGGGGCTAATGTCTATAAGCAACATAATCTCTCGAATTTCCTTCAAAAGGAAGTGCCAATGGGTTCGTAAACTTGTCTATAAAACAACGATTTAATGATGTTCTTTGACTTTCAGAGCCAAAAAGTCCTGCTTAAGGCTGAATTTGAGGGTACTCTAGGCCTCCGGGCGCAAGCGGGAGTATATTTTGATTCACAGGCCGCCACGAAAGCAGTTCGAGTACTTATGGGTCCGACATGGACCAATGACAAAATTATGACCGCTTTAGTGAACATCTGTCCATTCTATGGCGCCTTGAAAGTACTTCATTTTCGCATGCGCTTTTTGCCGACCGCTCTAAAATTTCTTGTCCTCTATAGAGGAGATATCGCTTCCACATATATATTACCGATGCCAGAATGCCCTTTTGTTCTTGGCTTTCACGCGCATGAGTTACAAAGATGCCATCCGCGAAAACAAGGAGAATAAGGCATATAGCCGCTGGATTTTTTTTCAATTTACGGCCAAATGAGATTGCCTGGATTGTAGAGCATCTACAGAAAGGTACGTTTGTCCCTACCAGGGGGCTAATGTCTATAAGCAACATAATCTCTAATTTCCTTCAAAAGGAAGTGCCAATGGGTTCAAAACTTGTCCAAAAACAGCACAAATGATGTTCTTTGACTTTCGTATGATGTTCTATTTTCTGATTCTTTTGAGTACTTTGGGTCCGACACGGACCAATGACAAAGATATCGCTTCCACATATATATTTACCGATGCCAGAATGCCTTTTGTTCTTGGCTTTCACGCCGCATGAGTTACAAAGATGCCATCCGCAAAAACAAGGAGAATAAGGCATATAGTCACTGGATTTTCTTCAATTTACGGCCAAATGAGATCGCCTTGATCATAGAGCATCCGTAGAAAGGTACGCTTGTCCCTACCATGGGCTAATGTCTATAAGCAACATAATCTCTCGAATTTCCTTCAAAAGGAAGTGCCAATGGGTTCGTAAACTTGTCTGAAAAAAATGATTTAATGATGTTCTTTGACTTTCAGGCCAAAAGTCCTGCTTAAGGCAGATTTGAGGGTACTCCGCCTCACGGCGCAAGCGAGGAGTATTTATGGATTCGCACGCCACCAAAGCAGTTTGAATACTTGTGGGTCCGACACGGACTCAATGACAAAATTATGACCGCTTTAGTGAACATCTGTCCATTCTATGGCAATCCTGAAAGTACTTCATTTTCCTGCACTTTGGCCTAATTGCCCCAAAATTTCTTGTCCTCTATAGAGGAGATATCGCTTCCACATATGTATTTACCGATGCCAGAATGCCCTTTGTTCTTGGCTTTCGCGCATGAGTTACAAAGATACCATCCGCAAAAACAAGGAGAATAAGGCATATAGTCACTGGATTTTCTTCAATTTACGCCAAATGAGATCGCCTTGATCATAGAGCATCCGCAGAAGGTACGCTTGTCCCTACCAGGGGGCTAATGTCTATAAGCAACATAATCTCTCGAATTTCTTTCAAAAGGAAGTGCCAATGGGTTCGTAAACTTGTCCTAAAAACAACGATTTAATGATGTTCTTTGACTTTCGTACCAAAAGTCCCGCTTAAGGTCAGATTTGAGGGTACCGGCCTCCCGGCGAAGCGGGGAGTATTTTCTGATTCGCACGCCATGACAGCAGCTTGAGTACTTATGGGTCCGACACGGACCAATGACAAAATTATGACCGCTTTAGTGAACATCTGTCCATTCTATGGCAGTCCTTGAAGGTACTTCATTTTCTCGCGCGCTTTTTGCCCGATTGCCCAAAATTTCTTGTCCTCTATAATGGAGATATCGCTTCCACATATATATCGACCGATGCGAGGAATGCCCTTTGTTCTTGGCTTTCACGCGCATGAGTTACAAAGATGCCATCCGCGAAAACAAGGAGAATAAGGCATATAGCCACCGGATTTTCTTCAATTTACGGCCAAATGAGATCGCCTTGATCATAGAGCATCCGTAGAAAGGTACGCTTGTCCCTACCAGGGGGCTAATGTCTATAAGCAACATAATCTCTCGAATTTCTTTCAAAAGGAAGTGCCAATGGGTTCGTAAACTTGATGAGGACATCAATACCATGATGTTCTTGACACCCAAAAGTCCCCGCTTAAGGCATATTTGAGGGTTACTAGAGCTCACAGACGCAAACTAAGTATTTTCTGATTTACACGCTCGCCGCGAGCAGTTTGAGTACTGATTCCGGTAATGTTCAATGAGAAAATTATGACCGCTTAAATTGATACATTTGTTTTGCTATGGCAAATGAAAGGCCTTCAGCTTGGAGAAGGATGAACGATTGAGCAAAAACAAGTCATGGAGATGATGGAGATATCGGGACATAGAATGGAGTTACAAGTGATTTTTTCTTGACTTTGAAGCCACCATGAGTGAGTACATGAAGCCATGGACGAAATATACAAGATGAATACTTCATAAATTTCGTCCATAGGCTATTCTAGGTGCACATTACCTTATTATTGGGCCAGCCCATGTAATTTCGAAATACATTAGTATAGGCTATTTTAGAGTCCGTATGTGGGGAACAAGAGATAGGGTTAGTTTCGACCTCCACCAAGGGCCACGAAATTCACCCCTCTTCCTCCATATATACAGCCCTTAGGGCACCGCTTAGACTTGGGTTTTGTTTAGATCAAAAGTTCGCCATAGCTGCAACTTCACAGCATTTCGCTTGTGTTCGACGACTGCATAAAGCGCCACAGTAACCCCACCTTGATCAATAAAGCTTTCATCTTCTATTCGCAATATCCAGATTGCAATCTCAGCTTGCTTGTTCTTCGCTTGCTCGCAGGAAATAGACCTCGTGGTCGTTGATCGTGTCTGCGGGTCAATAACCTCCTGAGTTGGTTTAGCGATTGCATAGGCCGACGCCTCGCACGCTCAGAGTCGGATCGCCAAAGTCGATTTCCACCAAAGCGAAATCCACCATCTCATCGAAAGACGGACACCGCCTATCAAGTGGTATCGATTTCCGTGTTCGTGAGATTTTACAGTTTTTCGTAGTTTAGATCGAGTCTGTTTCTTCATACCTACAAACCACTTAAAAAGCCAAAAAAATTAGGGTTAGGTCATCATATCCAACCAACTGAGCCTTTGCATAATCTTTTTCAGACGGCGCTGTTGAATTTGCGTTGCATCGCCGTGTCTAGTTGCCGGTCTTAGAGTCTAGTCTTTAGAGTTTCGAAGTTCGTCATAAGTTGTCACGCCACCAAGACCATCATCATCGCCTCGCCATCTACCACCACCGCTTATCCGCCACCGCTCAATCCGTATCCATATACCACCACCGCCGACATATACCACCACCATATATCCACCACCAATCCGAAGTTCCTTGTATATTCGACGAGTTTTCCGGATCCATCTAATTTCCGATTCGTGTTTCCTTGTCCGAGTAGGTTTCGATTCCAGAATCTTTTGCCGTATGTAGAAGAGGTTGGTTTCAAAAAAAAAAAAGTCCGAAACCACCTCCGCTTAGGCCCAAAATTTTCCAAAACGCACGGATAAAAAATTTTCTCGCTATCCTATTTTTAGGTGTTTCTAAGCTTATTGAGCATCGCCATTATAGAAAGTTTTTTGACCTGCTTCCAGCTTTTGGGTCCGGCAATAAAAAAAAAAAAAATTTGGTCGAAAAAATTTCGTGCCCATCCCGCCGCTTGACTGGAAGAGTTTTGAGACACTCGCCATTATAGTGATTTTTCGCAAAAAAAAAAAAAGAGCAGAAAAAAAAAAACAAAAAAAAAAAAGAGCGAAAAAAAATTCAGAGTGTGCTTCTTTGATTACGCAGTAGCCGTGATTTTGTTAGTGTTCTAGGCTCGCCTCTAGCACGGTTCAGCCTAGGACCAAAGACAAGATCATTGCTGAGCGCTTATTCAACTTTGCATCTCCGATTTGATTATTGTCAATCTTTTTGCTACCATATTATAAGCCTTCCCGCCCCACATACATCTACGCTGTATGCTTGACTCTCCCCGCAATCGCTTCTATCCAAGCTTTTGAGAGTTTTGATTACAACGGTGTCGATCATCACCGCCACCGGGTAAGAACCGTAAGAATTTGAGATTTGCTTGACGGATTTGTGACACCCACCACCACCTCTTGTTAGTAGTCCTGAGGATCATATTCTTGTGTGTTTCTATTGTCGCTAACCATGGCAGGATCACAACCGACGAGACCGACCGGGAGAACATGACTAACAAAACAGCTACATGATAAATTTCAAAGAAATGATGAGTGGACAGTGCAAGATGTGGTAAACAGATTTGACGAGGCCATGGAGAAGATAGATGGCATTGAGAAGACGCTTGAAACAAAGCTTGATAGCAAGTTTGATGAATTGCTCGCTGCTTTCCACAACCACCGCCGCTGCACCTATCGCACCTCAAGAACGACAACAACCACGCTCTTCCGAATCAAGATGGACGAGCTCAAATGGTTCCTATTGAGACAGACAAAATTCCGTGTCACGTCGCCATCATTGGTGCTTTTGGTTCTCGCCATCGCAGTAAATTTGTACCGACGAGGATGATTATATGGGAGATTATGAGGATGAGGTTGATCAACATCGTAACTACGCGGCAACCACCAAAGACCACAACCACCGTGTCGCCCACATGCAAATAATGGCAATGTTAGGGCTCCTCAGTACGTAGATCATGACCATCTCCCTAAACTGAAATTGAATATTCCACCATTTGAGGGTAGATATGTTCCTGATATATATCTTACTTGGGAGTTAGAAACCAACAACGATTTACATGTTTACAATATCCCGAGGAGAGACGTGTCTCGTCATTGCTTGTGCTTTCACTAGCTTTGCATGTGTTTGGTGGTCTCAACATTGTAGATTATATCCTGCTCCAGCTACTTGGGCTGCTTTGAAAACTGCTATGCATCGCATGGTTCCACCATATTATCAACGTGAATTACTTCAAAATTGCAGCGCTTAAGACAAGGAAAAATTGTAGAAGAATATTATCGTGAATTACAAACCGGCTTGATTAGATGTGGTATTGTTGAGGAGAATGAAGCTATGCTTGCACGCTTTCTCGGGTGGATTAAATAGAGAGATTCGCACCATTCTAGACTATAAGGATTATAATAATATCACCTGCTTATTCCATCTTGCTTGTAAAGTTGAACGTGAAGTGCAGGATCGATGTGCATTGGCACGCACTAACTTTTCTCGCAGTCGACCTTCATCATGGACACCACGGCATCATCTACTTCCACCGCACTATCACCTCCTTTAGGTGCCACCTCCAACCGTGATACAAGAAAGCAGCACAACCACCACTATCCGCCAAGAGCACACCGCCTGGCCTGCACAGAGCTCTTCTTCCATGGCATCAACAGGCACACAAGTGATATTATTTGTCGCCCTTGTAAGGGAAGAGGACATTTTGCGAAGAATGCAAATCTCAGCGCAGATGATTGCATACTGAGGATGGTGGGTATGAGTCCGCTTAGTGACTACGATGAGGAGACTTGGCTCTTATTACACATGAGGAACACGGTGGAGATGATTCTGATCATGAGACACAATACATGGCTGTCAAGATGCCGACAGTATGAATGTTTAGTCTCAACGTGTTTTGAGTGTGCAAAGTTACAAGTCGAGCAAAATCAGAGGCATAATTTGTTCCATACAAAGGAGTTGTGAAGGAACGCTCTATTCGCCATCATAGATGGAGGGAGCTGCAACAACTTGGCTAGCATGGAGATGGTGGAGAAGCTATCTCTCACCACAAGACCACATCCACATCCTTACTACATCCAATGGTTCAACAACAGCGAAGGTGAAGGTAACACGATCGTCTGTGTGCATTTTAGTATCTCTACATATGCTGATTATGTTGATTGTGATGTGGTACCTATGCAAGCATGTTCCTTGTTACTTGGTAGACCATGGCAATTTGATAAAATTTCAGACACCATGGTAGAAACAATCAAGATACTCTTGTTCATAAGGATAAAAATATTACTTTGCTTCCTATGACTCCTGAGTCCATTTTGAAAGATGATATTAATAGAGCTAATAAAGCAAAACAGAGAAAATAAGAGTGAAAATCAGATTGTGGTAAAAGAATTTGAGCAACACATGAAGACTAATAATAAACCATCTAACGTTGCTTCAAATTAAATTGAAAAGTGCATGTTTACTTGCCACCAAATCTGATATTGATGAGCTAGATTTTGGCAAATCTATTTGCTATGCTTTTGTGTGCAAAGAGGCATTATTTTCATTCGAGGACGTGTTTTCCTTCTTTGCCCCTCGCTGTCACTAACATTTTGCAGAGTTCACGACGCCTTCCACAAGACGTGCCACCGGATTACCACCTATTCGAGGGATTGAGCATCAAATTGACTTAATTCCTGTGCATCATTACCCAACCGCACCATACCGCATCAATCCAGAGGAGACGGAGATTATGCGCAAGCAGGAGCTGCTCGACAAAGGTTATATACGCCAATCCCTTTAGTCCTTGTGCTGTTCCTATTATTCTAGTGCCGAAAAGGATGGTACGTCACGATGTGTGTTGATTGTAGAGGCATCAATAATATTACTATTCGTTATCGCCACTTTGGGCGGACTTTGGGGAGATGCTAGATCCACTTGAAACCAAGCAAATCCACGGATGAAAATCAACAAAACATCATCAAAACTAACAAATCACAAAAAAATTTGGGGGCTATTTTTGGTGGGGATTTTCGGATTTAGGACGAAATCAAGCAAAAGAAGGCTACAAAACGGTGGGAGGGGCTCCAAAAACGTGATCAACCTGGCTCATGATACCATATGATGTAGGGTGGAACCCTAATTCGCCGATCTTTCACGCTTGAGGGGATCCTACGGGAAACACGAAGAACACGCGAAGCACGAGGGGAAACACGGGAAAACGAGAGGAAATCACTCAACCAACAAGGAATCGATCACACAAGTGCTAGATCAACATACACACATGAGATCCACAAGATACATAGTCAACTAGGTAAGGATACAAAGGAACTGCTCATCTCCAAGAGGAGGCCTTGATGTTCTTCCCTATATAGGGCCTTGAATCCACGAGGGGATCTTCCCTAGATAGGGGTCTTGAATCACGAGGATCTTCTCCTAGATGGAGGTCCTGATCTCCGAGGAGAAGTAACCGAGTGGATGAGCAAAGGCTCTCACACAAATATGAGCTAATCCAATGCTATGTCTCAAAGTGAGGAGAGGGGGTCCTATATATAGAGTTTGGGGCGAAGGGGTACATGGGCTCAACCTGCCACCAAGACACAAAGGGGTCCGGATGATCCGGATGGTGGCCCTGATGATCCGGTGTCGGGGTCCGGATGATCCGGCGATCGTCCCGATGATCCGCTTGTCATGGGCTTTTGTTGTTTTCGGCGCTGCATATCTGATGATCCGGGAGGGTCCGATGATCCGGCCGATCAGGATGATCCGGACGGCGGTCCGGATGTCCGCCTGCCTCCAACAAATAGCCCGCTTTCTTCTTCTTCTCCTTTCTTCCGCTTTCTTCCATGCTTGGCCTTGGTCCTGGGTTCTCCTTGGTCATCTTGGTTATACCGAGTGTAAACAAGGTCCACGATGAGGTAGTAGCCATGTCTTATATGCGAAAGTGACGGTTCTAAGAGGAGTGAATTCACCTTGTGTCCGGCGGCGATAGTCGAGGTCTCATCTTATGTATCCTTCAGCTTGGAGAGTAGCCTGAATGTGCATGGGGATGAACGGATGCTCCGCATCAATAAGGCTTATAGTCGCTGGATTTTCTTCAATTTACGCCAAATGAGATCGCCCGGATCATAGAGCATCCGCAGAAGGTACGCTTGTCCCTACCAGGGGGCTAATGTCTATAAGCAACATAATCTCTCGAATTTCCTTCAAAAGGAAGTGCCAATGGGTTCGTAAACTTGTCCGAAAAAACAGCGATTTAATGATGTTTTTGATTTCAGGCCAAAAGTCCTGCTTAAGGCTGAATTTGAGGGTACTCCGGCCTCCCGCGCAAGCGGGAGTATTTTTGATTCGCAAGGCCGCCGTGAGCAGTTTGAGTACTTATGGGTCCGACACGGACCAATGACAAAATTATGACTGCTTTTAGTGAACATCTGTCTTTCTATGGCGTCCTTGAAAGTACTTCATTTTCTCGTGCTTTTTGCCCGATTGCACTAAAATTTCTTGTCCTCTAAAGAGGAGATATTGTTTCACATATATATTGAACAATGCCAGAATGCACTTTTGTTCTTGGCTTTCACGCCGCATGAGTTACAAAGATGCCATCCGCTAAAATAAGGAGAATATGGCATATAGCCTTTGGATTTTTTTCAATTTACGGCCAAATGAGATTGCCCTGATCATAGAGTATCCGCAGAACGACGCTTGTCCCTACCAGGGGCTAATTTCTATAAGCAACATAATCTCTTGAATTTCCTTCAAAGGAAGTGCCAATGGGTTCGTAAACTTGTCTATAAAACAACAAGTATTGGTGTTCTTGACTTTCGTACAAAAAGTCTAGCTTAAGGCTGAATTTGAGGGTACTCCTGCCTCCGGCGCAAGGTGGAGTATTTTTGATTCACAAGGTCACGAGCAGTTTGAGTACTTATGGGTCCGATATGGACCAATGACAAAATTATGACCGCTTTAGTGAACATCTGTCCATTCTATGGCGCCCTGAAAGTACTTCATTTTCGCGCTTTTTTGCCGATTGCTCTAAAATTTCTTGTCCTCTATAGAGGAGATATCATTTCCACATATATATCGACCGATGCCAGTGAATGCCCTTTTGTTCTTGGCTTTCACCGCATGAGTTACAAAGATGCCATCCGTGAAAACAAGGAGAATAAGGCATATAGTCACTGGATTTTCTTCAATTTACGCCAAATGAGATCGCCTTGATCATAGAGCATCCGCAGAAGGTACGCTTGTCCCTACTAGGGGGCTAATGTCTATACGCAACATACTCTCTCAAATTTCCTTCAAAAGGAAGTGCCAATGGGTTCGTAAACTTGTCCGAAAAACAAATGACAAATGATGTTCTTTGACTTTCAGGCCAAAAAGTCCTGCTTACGGCTGAATTTGAGGGTACCCGCCTCCTAGCGCAAGCGGGAGTATTTTTGATTCACAAGGCCATGAGTAGTTTGAGTACTTATGGGTCCGACACGGACCAATGACAAAATTATGACCGCTTTAGTGAAAATCAGGCATTCTATGGCGCCCTTGAAAGTACTTCATTTTCTCGCGCTTTTTACCGATTGCCTAAAATTTCTTGTCCTCTAAAGAGGAGATATCGCTTCCACATATATATTGAACAATGCCAGAATGCACTTTGTACTTGGCTTTCACGCCGATGAGTTACAAAGATGCCATCCGCTAAAATAAGGAGAATAAGGCATATAGCCTTTGATTTTTTCAATTTACGCCAAATGAGATCGCCTTGATCATAGAGCATCTCATAGAAGGTACGCTTGTCCCTACCAGGCTAACGATATAAGCAATGTAATCTCTCGAATTTCCATCAAAAGGAAGTGTCAATGGGTTCGTAAACTTGTCCGACAAACAATGATTTAATGATGTTCTTTGACTTTCAGGCCAAAAAGTCCTGCTTAAGGCCTTATTTGAGGGCACCCGCCTCCCCGCACAAGCGGGAGTATTTTTCGATTCGCAGACGCCATGAAAGCAGTTTGAGTACTTGTGGGTCCGACACGGACCAATGACAAAATTATGACCGATTTAGTGAACATCCGTCCATTCTATGGCGCCCTTGAAACTACTTCATTTTCTCGCGCGCTTTTTGCCCGATTGCCCTAAAATTTATTGTCCTCTATAGAGGAGATATCGCTTCCACATATATATTAACCGATGCCAGAATGCCTTTTGTTCTTGGCTTTCACGCCGCATGAGTTACAAAGATGCCATCCGCCAAAACAAGGAGAATAAGGCATATAGTCGCTGGATTTTCTTCAATTTACGCCAAATGAGATCGCCTTGATCATAGAGCATCCGCAGAGAGGTACGCTTGTCCCTACCAGGGGGTTAATGTCTATAAGCAACATAATCTCTCGAATTTCCTTTAAAAGGAAGTGCCAATTTGTTCGTAAACTTGTCTCAAAAACAGCGATTTAATGATGTTCTTTGACTTTCAGTACAAAAAGTCCCGCTTAAGGCTGAATTTGAGGGTACCCGCCTCCCGCGCAAGCGGGAGTATTTTTGAGTCATATACCATGAAAGCAGTTTGAGTTCTTATTGGTCCGACACGACCAATGACAAAATTATGACCGCTTTAGTGAACATCCGTTCTTTCTATGGCGCCCTTGAAAGTACTTCATTTTCTCGCGCTTTTTGCCGATTGCCCTAAAATTTCTTGTCCTCTAAAGAGGAGATATCATTTCCACATATATATTGAACAATGCCAGAATGCACTTTGTTCTTGGCTTTCACGCCGCATGAGTTACAAAGATGCCATCGGGAGAAAATAAGGAGAATAAGGCATATAGCCTTTGATTTTCTTCAATTTACTACCAAATGAGATCGCCTTGATCATAGAGCATCCGCAAAACGACGCTTGTCCCTACCAGGGGGCTAATGTCTATAAGCAACATCATCTCTCGAATTTCCTACAAAAGGAAGTGCCAATGGGTTCGTAAACTTGTCTATAAAACAATGATTTAATGATGTTCTTTGACTTTCGTACAAAAAGTCTTGCTTAAGGCTGAATTTGAGGGTACTCCGACTCTCGGCGCAAGAGGGGAGTATTTTTGATTCACGCGCCATGAGTAGTTTGAGTACTTATGGGTCCGATATGGACTTCAAATGACAAAATTATGACCGCTTTAGTGAACATCCGTCCATTCTATGGCGCCCTTGAAAGTACTTCATTTTCTCATGCTCTTTTGCCCGATTGCTCTAAAATTTCTTGTCCTCAATAGAGGAGATATCGCTTCCACATATATATCGACCGATGCCAGAATGCCCTTTTGTTCTTGGCTTTCACGCACATGAGTTACAAGATGCCATCCGCTAAAACAAGGAGAATAAGGCATATAGTCACGGATATTTTTCAATTTACGCCAAATGAGATCGCCTTGATCATTGAGCATCTACAGAAGGTACGCTTATCCCTACCAGGGGGTTAATGTCTATAAGCAACATAATCTCTCGAATTTCCTTTAAAAGGAAGTGCCAATGGGTTCGTAAACTTGTTTGTAAAACAATGATTTAATGGTGTTCTTTGACTTTCGTACCAAAATGTCCCGCTTAAGGCTGAATTTGAGGGTACACCAGACTCCCGGAGCAAGCGGGAGTATTTTTGATTCGCCATTACCATGAAAGCGCTTTGAGTACTTATGGGTCCGACATGGACCAATGACAAAATTATGACCGCTTTAGTGAACATTTGTCCATTCTATGGCGCCCTTGAAAGTACTTCCATTTCTCGTGCGCTTTTGGCCCGAGTGCCCCAAAATTTCTTGTCCTCTATAGAGGTGATATCGCTTCCATATATATATCGACCGATACCAGAATGCCTTTTGTTCTTGGCTTTCACGCCAAGAGTTACAAAGATGCCACCGCTAAAACAAGGAGAATAAGGCATATAGTCACTGGATTTTCTTCAATTTACAGCCAAATGAGATTACCCGGATCATAGAGCATCCGCAGAAGGTACATTTGTCCCTACCAGGGGGCTAATGTCTACAAGCAACATAATCTCTCGAATTTCCTTCAAAAGGAAGTGCCAATGGGTTCGTAAACTTGTCTCAGAAAACAATGATTTAATGATGTTCTTTGACTTTCGTACAAAAAGTCCTGCTTAAGGATGAATTTGAGGTACTCCGAGCCTCTTGCGCAAGCGGGAGTATTTTTGATTCACGGCCGCCATGAAAGCAGTTTGAGTACTTATGGGTCCGACACGGACCAATGACAAAATTATGACCCTTTAGTGATCATCTGTCTTTTCTATGGCGCCCTTGAAAGTACTTCATTTTCTCGCATGCTTTTTACCGATCGTTCTAAAATTTCTTGTCCTCTAAAGAGGAGATATCGCTTCCATATATATATTGAACAATGCCAGAATGCACTTTTGTTCTTGGCTTTCACGCCGCATGAGTTACAAAGATGCCATCCGCCAAAATAAGGAAAATGAGGCATATAGGCTTTGGATTTTCTTCAATTTACGGCCAAATGAGATTGCCCGGATCATAGAGCATCCGCAGAACGTACGCTTGTCCCTACCAGGGGGCTAATGTCTATAACCAACATAATTTCTAATTTCCTTCAAAAGGAAGTGCCAATGGGTTCGTAAACTTGTCTATAAAACAGCGATTTAATGATGTTCTTTGACTTTCGTACAAAAAGTCTAGCTTAAGGCTGAATTTGAGGGTACTCCGGCCTCCCGCGCAAGTGGTGAGTGTTTTTTGATTCAGACGCCATGAAAGCAGTTTGAGTACTTATGGGTCCGACATGGACTTCAATGACAAAATTATGACCGCTTTAGTGAACATCCGTCCATTCTATGGCGCCCTTGAAAGTACTTCATTTTCTCGCGCGCTTTTTGCCCGATTGACCTAAAATTTCTTGTCCTCTATAGAGGAGATATCGCTTCCACATATATATCGACCGATGCCAGAATGCCTTTTGTTCTTGGCTTTCACGCCGCATGAGTTACAAAGATGCCATCCGCTAAAACAAGGAGAATAAGGCATATAGCCTTTGGATTTTCTTCAATTTACGGCCAAATGAGATTGTCTGGATCATAGAGCATCTGCAGAAAGGTACGTTTGTCTCTACCAGGGGGGCTAATGTCTATAAGCAACATAATTTCTTCCTTCAAAAGGAAGTGCCAATGGGTTCGTAAACTTGTCTATAAAACAAATGATTTAATGATGTTCTTTGACTTTCAGTACAAAATGTCCCGCTTAAGGCCTTATTTGAGGGTACCCGACTCCCGGCGCAAGCGGGAGTATTTTTGATTCACATACCCGCGAGCTGTTTGAGTACTTATGGGTCCGATATGGACCGCGAATGACAAAATTATGACCGCTTTAGTGAACATCCGTCCATTCTATGGTAGTCCTTGAAAGTACTTCATTTTCTCGCGCTTTTTGCCCGATTGCCTAAAATTTCTTGTCCTCTATAGAGGAGATATCGCTTCCATATATATAGACCGATGCCAGAATGCCCTTTTGTTCTTGGCTTTCACGCCGCATGAGTTACAAAGATGCCATCCGCCAAAAACAAGGAGAATAAGGCATATAGTCATGGATTTTCTTCAATTTACGCCAAATGAGATTGCCTCGATCATAGAGCATCCGCAGAAGGTACGCTTTGTCCCTACCAGGGGGTAAATGTCTATAAGCAACATAATCTCTCGAATTTCCTTTAAAAGGAAGTGCCAATGGGTTCAGCAACTTGTCTGAAAAATAGTGACGAATGATGTTCTTTGACTTTCAGGGCCAAAAAGTCCTGCTTAAGGCTGAATTTGAGGGTACTCCAGCCTCCCGCGCAAGCGGGACTATTTTTCGATTCACGCGCCACCGCGAAAGCAGTTTGAGTACTTATGGGTCCGACACGGACCAATGACAAAATTATGACCGCTTTAGTGAACATCCGTCTTTCTATGGCGCCCTTGAAAGTACTTCATTTTCTCGCATGCTTTTTGCCCGATTGCCCAAAATTTCTTGTGCTCTAAAGAGGAGATATCGCTTCCACATATATATTGAACAATGCCAGAATGCACTTGTGTTACAAAGATGCCATCCGCTAAAATAAGGAGAATAAGGCATATAGCCTTTGGATTTTCTTCAATTTACGCCCAATGAGATCGCCTTGATCATAGAGCATCCAGAGAAACGTACGCTTGTCCCTACCAGGGGGCTAATGTCTATAACCAACATAATCTCTCGAATTTCCTTCAAAAGGAAGTGCCAAGGGTTTAGAAACTTGTCTATAAAACAAATGATTTAATGATGTTCTTTGAGTTTCAGGCCAAAAAGTCCTGCTTAAGGCTAAATTTGAGGGTACTTCGGCCTCCCGCGCAATCGGGAGTATTTTTGATTTGCACGCCGCCATGAGGAGTTTGAGTACTTATGGGTCCGACACGGACCAATGACAAAATTATGACCGCTTTAGTGAACATCTGTCTTTCTATGGCGCCCTTGAAAGTACTTCATTTTCTCATGCTCTTTTGCCCGATCGCCTAAAATTTCTTGTCCTCTATAGAGGAGATATCGCTTCCACATATATATCGACAGATGGCAGAATGCCCTTTGTTCTTGGCTTTCACGCACATGATTACAAAGATGCCATCCGCCGAAAACAAGGAGAATAAGGCATATAGCCGCTGGATTTTTTTCATTTACGCCAAATGAGATCGCCGATCATAGAGCATATGCAGAAGGTACGCTTGTCCCTACCAGAGGGTTAATGTCTATAAGCAACAAAATCTCTCGAATTTCCTTCAAAAGGAAGTGCCAATGGGTTCGTAAACTTGTCTATAAAACAGCGATTTAATGATGTTCATTGACTTTCGTACCAAAAAGTCTAGATTAAGGCTGAATTTGAGGGTACTCCGCCTCCGGCGCAAGCGGTGAGTGTTTTTGATTCAGACGCCGCCATGAAAGCAGTTTGAGTACTTATAGGTCCGATATGGACTTCAATGACAAAATTATGACCGCTTTAGTGAACATCTGTCCATTCTATGGCGCCCTTGAAAGTACTTCATTTTCTCGCGCTTTTTGCCCGATTGACCTAAAATTTCTTGTCCTCTATAGAGGAGATACCGCTTCACATATATATCGACCGATGCCAGAATGCCCTTTTGTTCTTGGCTTTCACGCCGCATGAGTTACAAAGATGCCATCCGCTAAAATAAGGAGAATAATGCATATAGCCTTTGGATTTTCTTCAATTTACGCCAAATGAGATTGCTCGATCATAAAGCATCCGCAGAAGGTACGCTTGGCCCTACCAGGAGCTAATGTCTATAAGCAACATAATCTCTTCCTTCAAAAGGAAGTGCCAATGGGTTCGTAAACTTGTCTATAAAACAAATGATTTAATGATGTTCTTTGACACTCAGTACAAAAAGTCCTGCTTAAGGTCAATTTGAGGGTACTCCGACTCTCGCGCAAGCGGGAGTATTTTTGATTCACATACGCCATGAGCTGTTTGAGTACTTATGGGTCCGATATGGACCGCGAATGACAAAATTATGACCGCTTTAGTGAACATCCGTCCATTCTATGGTAGTCCTTGAAAGTACTTCATTTTCTCGCGCGCTTTTATGTGATCGCCCCAAAATTTCTTGTGCTCTAAAGAGGAGATATCGCTTCCACATATATATTGAACAATGCCAGGAATGCACTTGTGTTACAGCATGCCATCCGGCGAAAATAAGGAGAATAAGGCATATAGCCTTTGGATTTTCTTCAATTTACGGCCTAATGAGATTGCCCGGATCATAGAGCATCTGTAGAAACGTACGTTTGTCCCTACCAGGGGGGCTAATGTCTATAACCAACATAATCTCTCGAATTTCCTTCAAAAGGAAGTGCCAAGGGGTTTAGAAACTTGTCTATAAAACAGCGACGAATGATGTTCTTTGAGTTTCAGGGCCAAAAAGTCCTGCTTAAGGCTAAATTTGAGGGTACTTCGGGCCTCCTGGCGCAATCGGGGAGTATTTTTTGGATTTGCACGCTCGCCGCGAGGAGTTTGAGTACTTATGGGTCCGACACGGACCAATGACGTAATTATGACCGCTTTAGTGAACATCCGTTCTTTCTATGGCGCCCTTGAAAGTACTTCATTTTCTCATGCTCTTTTGCCCGATTGCCCTAAAATTTCTTGTCCTCTATAGAGGAGATATCGCTTCCACATATATATCGACAGATGGCAGAATGCCCTTTGTTCTTGGCTTTCACGCACATGATTACAAAGATGCCATCCGCTAAAACAAGGAGAATAAGGCATATAGCCGCTGGATTTTTTTCATTTACGGCCAAATGAGATCGCCTTGATCATAGAGCATATGCAGAAGGTACGCTTGTCCCTACCAGAGGGTTAATGTCTATAAGCAACAAAATCTCTCGAATTTCCTTCAAAAGGAAGTGCCAATGGGTTCGTAAACTTGTCTATAAAACAAATGATTTAATGATGTTCATTGACTTTCGTACCAAAAAGTCTAGATTAAGGCTGAATTTGAGGGTACTCCGGCCTCCCGGCGCAAGCGGTGAGTGTTTTTTGATTCGACGCCGCCATGAAAGCAGTTTGAGTACTTATAGGTCCGATATGGACTTCAATGACAAAATTATGACCGCTTTAGTGAACATCTGTCCATTCTATGGCGCCCTTGAAAGTACTTCATTTTCTCGCATGCGCTTTTGCCCGATTGACCTAAAATTTCTTGTCCTCTATAGAGGAGATACCGCTTCACATATATATCGACCGATGCCAGAATGCCCTTTTGTTCTTGGCTTTCACGCCGCATGAGTTACAAAGATGCCATCCGCTAAAATAAGGAGAATAATGCATATAGCCTTTGGATTTTCTTCAATTTACGGCCAAATGAGATTGCTCGGATCATAAAGCATCCGCAGAAGGTACGCTTGGCCCTACCAGGAGCTAATGTCTATAAGCAACATAATCTCTTCCTTCAAAAGGAAGTGCCAATGGGTTCGTAAACTTGTCTATAAAACAATGATTTAATGATGTTCTTTGACACTCAGGCCAAAAAGTCCCGCTTAAGGTCAATTTGAGGGTACTCCGACTCCTCGGCGCAAGCGGGAGTATTTTTGATTCACATACGCCATGAGCTGTTTGAGTACTTATGGGTCCGACATGGACCGCGAATGACTAAATTATGACCGCTTTAGTGAACATCCGTCCATTCTATGGTAGTCCTTGAAAGTACTTCATTTTCTCGCAGCTTTTATGTGATTGCCCTAAAATTTCTTGTCCTCCATAGAGGAGATATCGCTTCCACATATATATTGACCGATGCCAGAATGCCCTTTTGTTCTTGGCTTTCACGCCGCATGAGTTACAAAGATGCCATCCGCGAAAAACAAGGAGAATGTCCGAAGCAACATAATCTCTCAATTTCCTTTAAAAGGAAGTGCCAATGGGTTCGTAAACTTGTCTCAAAAATAGCGACAAATGATGTTCTTTGACTTTCGTACCAAAAAGTCCTGCTTAAGGATGAATTTGAGGGTACTCCGGCCTCCCGCACAAGCGGGAGTATTTTTGATTCACGCGTCACATGAAAGCAGTTTGAGTACTTATGGGTCCGACACGGACCAATGACAAAATTATGACCGCTTTAGTGAACATCCGTCCTTTCTATGGTAGTCCTTGAAAGTACTTTATTTTCTCATGCGCTTTTTGCCCGATTGCCCTAAAATTTCCTGTCCTCTAAAGAGGAGATATCGCTTCACATATATATTGAACAATGCCAGGAATGCACTTGTGTTCTTGGCTTTCACGCGCATGAGTTACAAAGATGCCATCCGCTAAAATAAGGAGAATAAGGCATATAGCCTTTGGATTTTCTTCAATTTACGGCCTAATGAGATTGCCCGGATCATAGAGCATCTGTAGAAACGTACGTTTGTCCCTACCAGGGGGGCTAATGTCTATAACCAACATAATCTCTTTAATTTCATTCAAAAGGAAGTGGCAAGGGGTTCAGAAACTTGTCTATAAAACAGCGACGAATGATGTTCTTTGACTTTCAGGGCCAAAAATTCCTGCTTGAGGCTAAATTTGAGGGTACTTCGGCCTCCCGCGCAATCGAGGAGTGTTTTTGATTCACAGGCACCGCGAAAGCAGTTTGAGTACTTATGGGTTCGACACGGACCGATGACAAAATTATGACCGCTTTAGTGAACATCTGTCTTTTCTATGGCAGCCCTTGAAAGTACTTCATTTTCTCGCATGCTTTTTGCCCGATTGCCCTAAAATTTCTTGTCCTCTATAGAGGAGATATCGCTTCACATATATATTGAACAATGCCAGAATGCACTTTTGTTCTTGTCTTTCACGCGATGAGTTACAAAGATGCCATCCGCTAAAATAATGAGAATAAGGCATATAGCCTTTGGATTTTCTTCAATTTACTACCAAATGAGATTGCTCGATCATAGAGCATCCGCAGAACGACGCTTGTTCTACCAGGGGGCTAATGTCCAGAAGCAACATAATCTCTTGAATTTCCTTTGAAAGGAAGTGCCAATGGGTTCGTAAACTTGTCTATAAAACAAATGATTTAATGGTGTTCTTTGACTTTCGTACAAAAAGTCCCGCTTAAGGCTGAATTTGAGGGTACTCCGGCCTCCCGGCGCAAGCGGGAGTATTTTTGATTCGCTACCGCCGAGAGCAGTTTGAGTACTTATGGGTCCGATATGGACCAATGACAAAATTATGACCGCTTTAGTGAACATCTGTCCATTCTATGGCGCCCTTGAAAGTACTTCGCTTTCGCGCGCTTTTGCCCGATAGCCCTAAAATTTCTTGTCCTCTATAGAGGAGATATCGCTTCACATATATATCGACCGATGCCAGAATGCCCTTTGTTCTTGGCTTTCACGCCGCATGAGTTACAACATGCCATCCGCCAAAAACAAGGAGAATATGATGTAGGTGGAACCCTAATTCGCCGATCTTTCACGCTTGAGGATCCTACGGAGGAAACACGAAGAACGCGCTGAAGAACGTAAAGGAAATCACGGGAAGAACGAGAGACACTCAACCGACAAGTGATGAGGACATCAATACCATTGTTACACCCACAGCCCCCGCCGCTATACATACCGGACCAATTACTAGAGCTCGCACGCCAACTAAATTACCTGTACTTTCGCTTTTGGTAATGGTTCTAATGTTCATGAGAATATGATGTCGCTTAAATTGGATACATTTGTTTTGCTTACAAATGAAGGGCCTATCTTGGAGAAGGATGAACATTGGAGCAAGAACAAGCATGGAGATGATGGCATGCTAAGGGGACAAGAACGGAGTTACAAGTGATGATTTCAGACTTTGAAGCCACCATAATGAGTGCATGAAGCCTTGGACGAAATATACAAGATGCCACTTCATAAATTTCGTCCAGAGGCTATTCTAGGTGCACATTACCTTATTATTGGGCCAGCCCATGTAATTTCGAAATACATAAGTATAGGCTATTTTAGAGTCCGATGTGTGGGGAACAAGAGATAGGGTTAGTTTCGACCCTCCACCAAGGGCCACGAAATTCACCCCTCTTCCTCCATATATACAACCCTTAGGGCACCGCTTAGACTTTGGGTTTTGATTAGATTAAAAGTTCGCCATAGCTGCAACTTCGCAGATTTCGCTTGTGTTCAATCGACTGCACTAAGGTGTCACAGTAACCCCACCTTGATCAATAAAGCTTTCATCTTATATTCGCAATATCCAGATTGCAATCTCAGCTTGCTTGTTCTTCGCTTGCTCGCAGGAAATGCACTCGTGGTCGTTGATCGTGCGCCACGTGGTCAATAACCTCTCGAGTTGGTTTAGCGATTGCTATATGCGACGCCCTCGCACGCCAGAGTCGGATCGCCAAAGTCGACTTCCACCAAAGCGAAATCACCATCTCATCGAAAGACGGACACCTTTGCCTCTATCAAGTGGTATCAGATTTCGGTTGCTCGGTGAGCTTTTACGCTTTTTCGTAGTTTAGATCGAGTCTGTTCTTCATACCTATAGTCCACGAAAAGCCAAAAAATTAGGTTAGTTCATCCCATCCAACCAATCTGAGCCTTTGCATAATCTTTTTCTCAGATTTGCTTTGTTGAATTTGGCGTTGCATCGCCGTGTCAAGTTGCTGGTCTTAGCGCCTAGTCTTTAGAGTTTCGAGTTCTGCTCACAAAGTTGTCACGCCGCCACGCGATATACCACCACCCCATATTCACCGCCAATCCGAATCCATATACGCCACCACATATCCACCGCCATCACGCCCATCCGAGTCCACCCGCAACATATATCCGCCACCATCCGAAGTTCCACCAGATTCATCTCCGCCACCAAATCAATTCCACCAGATTCATCTCCGCCACCAAACCGAAGTTCCACCAGATTCATCTCCGCCACCAGTCCTAGTCCGAGTCCAAGAATTGTTGCATTGTTCTCGATTTCCAGATCACGCGATACTTCGAGTCGTGATGAGAAGGACTCCGAACTTCCGAGCCATCCGCAGAAGAAAAATAGTTCCAGCTTAAAAAAAAATTTGCTAGGCAGTTTTAGACCATTTGTAGACTTCTTCAAAAAAATTGTTATGAGCAAAAAAAAAAGAAAAAAAAAGAAAAAAAGTGCAAAAAAAGTGAAAAAAGAAAAAATTCAGTGTGTGCTCCTCCCTTGTTTACGCAGCAGCCGTGATTTTGTTAGTGTTCTAGGCTCGCCTCTAGCACGGTTCAGCCTAGGACCAGACAAGACTGCCGCTGAGCGCTTATTCAACTTTGCATCTCTCGAATTGATTATTGTCAATTCTTTTTGCTACCATATTATAAGCCTTCCCAGCTCCACATACATCTACGCCGTATGCTTGACTCTCCCCGCAATCGCCTATCCAAGCTTTTGAGAGTTTTGATTACAACGGTTGCCGATCACCGTCATTGGGTAAGAACCGTAAGAATTTGAGATTTGCTTGATGGATTTGTGACACCCACCACCACCTCTAGTTAGTAGTCCGAGGATCATATTCTTGTGTGTTTCTATTGTCGCTAACCATGGCAGGATCACAAGTCGATTTAGACCGACCGGGAGAACCCGACGAACAAACAGCTACATGATAAATTTCAGCAAATGATGAGTGGACAGTGCAAGATGTGCTAAACAGATTTGACGAGGCCATGGAGAAGATAGATGGCATTGAGAAGACGCTTGAAACAAAGCTTGATAGCAAGTTTGATGAATTGCTCGCTGCTTTCCACCACCACCGCCGGCTGCACCTATCGCACCTCTCATCGACAACAACCACGCCTCTTCCGAATCAAGATGGACGAGCTCAGGTTCCTATTGAGCCAGACAAAATTCTCGTGCCGCCATCGCTGTTGGTGCTTTTTGGCTCCTCGCCATCGCCGCTGCCGGTACAGAGGAGGATGATGATTATGTGGGAGATTACGAGGATGAGGTTGATCAACATCGTAACCACGGCAACCACCAAAGACCACAACCACCGTGTCGCCCACATGCAAATAATGGCAATGTTAGGGCTCCTCAGTACGAGATCATGACCATCTCCCTAAACTGAAATTGAATATTCCACCATTTGAGGGTAGATATGTTCCCGATATATATCTTACTTGGGAGTTAGAAACTGAACAACGATTTACATGTTTACAATATCCTCAAGAGAGACGTGTTCATGCTGCTGCTTGTGCTTTCACTAGCTTTGCATGTGTTTGGTGGTCTCAACATTGTAGATTTTATCCTGCTCCAAATACTTGGGCTGCTTTGAAAACTGCTATGCGATCATGGGTTCCACCATATTATCAACGTGAATTACTTCAAAATTGCAGCGCTTAAGACAAGGAAAAATTCAGAGAAGAATATTATCGTGAATTACAAACCGCTTGATTAGATGTGGTATTGTTGAGGAGAATGAAGCTATGCTTGCATGTTTTCTCGGTGGATTAAATAGAGAGATTCGCACCATTCTAGACTTTAAGGATTATAATAATATCACTGCTTATTCCATCTTGCTTGTAAAGCTGAACGTGAAGTGCAGGATCGACAGCATTGGCGCCGCACTAACTTTTCTCGCAGTCGACCTTCATCATGGACACCACGGCACCATCTACTTCCACCGCACCATCACCTCCTTCAAAGCCACCTCCAACCGTGATACAAGAAAGGTGCACAACCACCACTATCTCGCCAAGAGCACACCGCCGGCCTGCACAGTAGTTCTTCTTCTTCCATGGCGCCAACAGGCACACAAGTGATATTATTTGTCGTCATTGTAAGGGAAGAGGACATTTTATGCAGAGAGTGCAAATCTCAGCGTGTGATGATTGCTACGAGGATGGTGGGTATGAGTCCGCTTAGTGACTATGATGAGGAGACTTTGGCTCTTATTACACATGAGGAACACGGTGGAGATGATTCTCGATCATGAGACACAAGACATGGCTGTCAAGATGCCGACAGTATGAATGTTTAGTCGCTCAACGGTTTTGAGTGTGCAGTTACACAAGTCGAGCAAAATCAGAGGCATAATTTGTTTCATACAAAGGAGTTGTGAAGGAACGCTCTATTCAAGGCCATCATAGATGGAGGGAGCTGCAACAACTTGGCTAGCATGGAGATGGTGGAGAAGCTATCTCACCACAAGACCACATCCACATCCTTACTACATCCAATGGTTCAACAACAGCTGCAAGGTTAAGGTAACACGCATCGCTCGTGTGCATTTTAGTATCTCTACATATGCTGATTATGTTGATTGTGATGTGGTACCTATGCAAGCATGTTCCTTATTACTTGGTAGACCATGGCAATTTGATAAAAATTCAGACACCATGGTAGAAACAATCAAGATACTCTTGTTCATAAGGATAAAAATATTACTTTGCTTCCTATGACTCTCGAGTCCATTTTGAAAGATGATATTAATAGAGCTAATAAAGCAAAACAGAGAAAAATAAGAGTGAAAATCAGATTGTGGCAAAAGAATTTGAGCAACACATGAAGCCTAATAATAAACCATCTACTGTTGATTCTGAAATTAAATTAAAAAGTGCATGTTTACTTGCCACCAAATCTGATATTGATGAGCTAGATTTTAGCAAATCTGTTTGCTATGCTTTTGTGTGCAAAGAGGCATTATTTTCATTCGAGGACGGCCTTCCTCTTTGCCCCCCGCTGTCACTAACATTTTATAGGAGTTCACGACGCCTTTCCACAAGACGTACACCGGATTACCACCTATTCGAGGGATTGAGCATCAAATTGACTTAATTTCGCATCATTACCCAACCGCACCATACCGCATCAATCCAGAGGAGACGAAGGAGATTATGCGCCAAGCACAGAGCTGCTCGATAAAGGTTATATACGCCAATCCCTTAGTCCTTGTGTTGTTCCTATTATTCTAGTGCCGAAAAAGGATGGTACGCCACGATGTGTGTTGATTGTAGAGGCATTAATAATATTACTATTCGTTATCGCCACCCTATTCCTAGGCTAGATGATATGCTTGATGAATTGAGTGGCTCTACAATATTCTCCAAAGTTGATTTATGAGTGGATACCATCAAATTCGTATGAAATTGGGAGATGAATGGAAAACAACATTTAAAACTAAGTTTGGATTATATGAGTGGTTAGTCATGCCTTTGGGTTAACTAATGCACCTAGTACTTTCATGAGATTAATGAATGAAGTTTTACGTGCTTTCATTGGACGATTTGTGGTAGTCTATTTTGATGATATACGATTTATAGCAAATCTTTGGAAGAACATTTGGAACATTTACGTGTTGTTTTAATGCTCTACGTGATGCACGCTTGTTTGGTAACCTTGGGAAGTGCACCTTTGCACCGATCGAGTGTCTTTTCTTGGCTATGTTGTTACTCCACAGGAATTGAAGTTGATAAAGCCAAGATTGAAGCTATTGAGAGTTGGTCACCCCAAACGGTCACACAAGTGAGGAGTTTTCTTGGCCTCACTGGATTCTATAGGCGCTTTGTGAGAGATTTCAGCACCATTGCTGCACCTCTCAATGAGCTTACAAAGAAGGATGTGCCTTTTGTTTGGGGTACCGCATGTGAAGAAGCCTTCACGGTATTGAAAGATAAGTTGACACATGCCCTTTACTCCAACTTCCTGATTTTAATAAGACTTTTGAGCTTGAATGTGATGCTAGTGGAATTGGATTAGAGGTGTGTTATTACAAGATGGCAAACCTGTATACCAAGGTGGTCAATAACCTCTAGGAGTTGGTTTAGCGACATATATGCTGACGCCCTCGCACGTCAGTAGTCGGATCGCCAAAGTCGACTTCCACCAAAGCGAAATCACCATCTCATCGAAAGACGGGACACCTTTGCCTCTATCAACAAGAGATCAATCACACAAGGTCTAGATCATCGAAGCACGAGTGATACATGGTCCAAAATCAACAAAGGAAAGATACAAAGGTAGCCGTTTTCTCCGGAGGAGGTCTTGAATCCACGAGGATCTTCCCTTTGAGGGTCTTGAACTGATGGATCTTCTCCTAGACGGAGGTCCCGATCTCCGTGGAGAAGTACCATGGATGAACAAAGGCTCTCACACACAAATATGAGCTAATCCAATGCTAAGTCTCAAAGTGAGGAGAGGGGTCCTATATATAGAGTCCGGGGCGGCGGGATACATGGGCTCACCCAACACACGCCACAGCAGCGCCGCCGAACGATCCGGCGACGGTCCGGATGATCCGGCTGGTCCGGATGATCCGGTGGGGCCCGGATGGTCCGGTGCTCACTGGTGACGGCAGGGCCGGACATCCGGCCGATGGTCCGGATGTCCGGCGGATCCGGATGATCCGCCGTGTCCGGATGATCCGGCTTCAACGTGGAGGTTCTGCTGCTTTCGGTCGCTTTAGCCAGATCGTCCGGACCGGGTCCGGATCATCCGGCTCGTCCGGATCGTCCGCCTCCGTCCGGATCGTCCGCCTCTCCGTCCTGGTTGCTTTCCCTCTACGCTCACAGATGTCTTCCGCTCGATTCTCCTTGCTTCCTAGCCTCTTCATGGTCGACTCCTTGGTGCCTGAGTATGCATAGAGTTTCCGTTTGAGGTAGTAACCATGTCTCATGTGAATTGAAGGAGAGTTGTGAGGGAGTGATGTCACATCGGTTTCAAGAGCTCTAGCACGTGCTCGAGTCATCGGTCCTTGTGGTGTTGTAGGTGTTGATGTAGAGTCCATGGGGATGATGGAAAGATGCTCCGCATCATATCCCCTCCCTTCGAAAGGATCCGACCTCGGATCTAGATCTTCATCACCATGGAAAGGCGAGAGGTCTTTGACGTTGAAGGTGTCGCTCACGTTGTACTTTTCGCTTGGTAGGTCGAGCTTGTAGGCGCTTGTTGTTGTAGCGCATAACACCTTGAAGGGTCCATCGCTCGAGGTAGAAGTTTGACTTGCATTCGCTGGGGAAGCTGCCTCATGGCGGTGTAGCCACACGAGATCGCCTATGTTGAAGATCATGGGTTGCTTGTTGATGTTGAGCTTGGTCGCTAGTCGCTGTACTTGGCGCCGATGGTGTTTCTTGTATCTTCATGCATCTTCTTGATGTAGCTTGCACGGCACTTGCGCCGAGGTTGGTGCGCTTGTAGAGGTAGAGGTAGGATGTCCAATGGGGACAATGGGTTGAAGCCATAGACGACCTCAAGGGGACTTGCTTGGTCGTTGAATGTCTTGCGCGGTTGTAGGCGATCGGCGATGGTAGACACGCCTCCCACTCCTTGATGTTCTTCTTGATCAACACGCGAAGTAGAGTGGAGAGCGTCCGGTTCGTCACCTCCGTTTGGCCGTCGGTTTGAGGATGGTATGCGGATGAGAATAAGAGCTTGATTCCGAGCTTGGCGCAAAGAGTTTTCCAAAAGTAACTCAAGAACTTGACATCGTGGTCGGAGACGATTGACTTTGGTACTCCATGGAGGCGCAAGATTTCCCTACAAAAGAGATTTGCAATATGTGAAGCATCGTCTACCTTGTTGCAAGGAATGAAATGTGCCATTTTAGAAAATCTGTCCACAACAAAGAACACGGAGTCCTTTCCATTTTGAGTTCTAGGCAAACCAAGTACAAAGTCCATGCTAATGTCTTCCCAAGGTTGATAAGGAATAGGAAGGGCATGTAAAGACCATGAGATTGAGCTTTTGACTTAGCTTTATGCATGTTGAGCATCTTGTGGTGAAGCGTGAGACGCCTCAAACATCTTGGGCCAAAAGTAGTTCTTGGAGAGCGTGGCAAGGTCTTGTCGCTATCCAAAATGTCCCATGAGTCCACCTCCATGAGCCTCTTGCAAAAGTAGCAAACGAAGAGAAGACTCGGTATGCAAAGTTTGTTAGCTCTCATAAGATAACCATCCTTGAGGTAATATTGTTCCCAAGATGTATGCGCCAAACATTTAGCATAATGAGGTGGAAAAGATGGATCACTAGCATACAAATCTTTGATGTGCTCAAAGCCAATAACATTCAACTCAAGTTGGTCGACAAGCGCATATGCGTGAAAGTGCATCGGCAACTACATTTTCCTTGCCCTTAATGTACTTGATCACATATGGAAAAGATTCAATAAATTCACTCCATTTTGCATGACGCTTGTTCAATTTAGGTTGACCTTTTAAGTACTTAAGTGTTTCATGATCGGTATGGATGACAAACTCATGAGGTCTAAGATAATGTTCCCAAACATGTAGCACACGACTAAAGCATACAATTCTTTGTCATACACGGATAGTTAAGTTGAGCACCGAGAGTTTTTCACTAAAATAAGCAATGACTCGCTTTTTCTTGCATTAAAACTCCGCCAATTCCGCACCACTTGGATCACAATGGACCTCAAAAGTTTTGTCAAAATTGGGCAAAGCAAGAATTGGAGCATGAGTAAGCAAAGACTTGAGCTCATCGAAAGAGTTGGCTTGCAAAGGTCCCCAAACAAAAGGAGTATTCTTCTTACTCAAAGCATGCAAAGGAGCTGCAATAGTGCTAAAGTTTTTCACAAAACGGCGATAAAAACCTGCAAGACCAAGGAAACTTCAGATTTGTTGCAAATTGGTGGGTTATGCCAAGTTTTAATTGCTTTGATCTTAGTTTCATCAACATGGACACCCTTGAAGATACAACGAAACCCAAGAAAACCACAAGTCAACTCCAAAAGTGCATTTTTTCAAGTTGGCATAAAGACTTTTTTTCAAGTGTTTGCAAAACAAGCTTAACATGATCAACATGCTCTTTCATGGTTTTGCTAAACACAAGAATATCATCAAGTAAACCACAACAAAGATCCCAATGTATGGACGGTACATGATGCATGAGACGCACAAAAGTTTCGGAGCTCCGACAAACCCATAGGCATAACCAACCATTCATATAAGCCAAATTTTGTTTTGAAAGCAGTTTTCCATTCATCACCCTCATGAATGCGGATTTGGTAATAGCCACTTTTAAGATCAATTTTGAGAAAATGTTGGCTCCACTAAGTTCATCAAGCATATCATCTAAGCGAGGAATGGGATGCCTATAGCGCAAGGTGATAGCATTTATGGGTCGACAATCGAACACAAGCGGAAAGTTCCATCGGCTTAGGCACAAGTATTACGGAACGGCACAAGGGCTTAAGCTTTCACGCACATGACCATTGTCGATAAGTTGTTGTACTTGCCGCTGAATCTCCTTGGTTTCTTCTGGATTGACACGGTATGGGGCTTTGTTTGGAAGTGGCGCCCGGTATGAGGTCGATTCGATGCTCAATGCCTCAGAGGAGGTAGACCCGAGGTAGCTCATCGGGGAACACATCTTGAAATTCCTGCAAAAGAGATTGAAACACCAAAGGTAGCTCATGAGTGTTGTTAGTTTTGTCTGCCATCCTTGCACACAAGGATAAAGTGCATCACACTCGATGGGTTCTCACACACTTCTCTCATCTCATGTTTGGTGGCTAATAGTATGAGGTTTTTCTCTAGGCTAAGAGGCGCCAAATTTGGCTTGTGGCTCTCACTCACTTTTTGGTGGCTCACATTCTCACTCTTCTCTTTTGGTTGGTGGCTTGTTTGTCGGCTATCACTTGACTAGGAGACATGGGTCGAGGACATATTCTTTGCCTTTCATCTTGAAGCTATAGTGGTTTGTACGCCCATTGTGGTATACACCACGGTCGAATTGCCATGGCCACCAAGGAGGAGGTGGCAACGGTCATTGGGACCACATCACACCCAAAGTGTCCTCATATGCACCTATTTTGAATGATATTTGGACCGTATGCTCAACTCAGATAGTGCCGAGTCACTTAGCCATTGAACCTTGTAGGGTTGTGGATGCTTTTTTCACCAATTGAGCTTGGAGCATAGTTCTTCGCTTGCCAAATTGTGGCAACTACCTCCATCGATGATGACCTTGACGGATCTCCCATTGATGCCGCCTTGGTGTGGAAGATGTGGCATCGCTGGTCTTCTTCTTGGTGATGTTGAAGTGTCAAGACTTTGGAGACAACAAGAGCGGGCTTGTATCTTCATCACAAAAGACTTGATCATCTTAATCCTCGCTGATGCGCCGCATGGCCACTTGCTCAATAGCGCCCATTTCATCTTCACTCATTGAGTCGAGGTGCCATCGTCGCTGAGTATCATGGTGCGCTTGTCGATGCATTCATAGGACTTGTGGCCTCTGGCGCCGCAAGTAAAACACTTGAAGGAGCTCGCCTTGACGGTCTCATCGGTTGAGTAGATGATGAAGCACGCGCTTGGAGTTGCTTGTAGTAGGAGGAGGACGACTTGAGCTTGTAGAAGTTTTCTTGTAACTTGACTTGTCGCCGTTGCTTGGAAAAGGCTTTGTTGATGTCGGTTGGAGTAGTTGTTGAAGCTTGGTTGTTGGAGAGGTCAGATGTCTTGATGAGTACTTGGCGCATTTGAGGTCATCTTGCACTTGTCGCTCCGCCTTTGTAGCTTGATGCACGAGCTCAATGAGGTTGGAGTAGGGTTGAATCAGCGATTTTCTTGATGGGATGGTTGAGGCCATTCAAGAATCGTGCCATAGTTTGCTCATCATCTTCCGTGACATTGGCTCTAATCATGGCAATCTCCATTTCCTTGTAGTATTGTTCAACACTCTTGTTCCTTGCTTGAGGAGTTGTAGCTTCTGAAGAGATCACGGTTGTAGTAGGTGGGCACAAAGCGTGCTCTCATGAGCTCCTTCATTTGAGCCCAAGTGGTGATTGGAGGTTCGCCTTTGCTTGTCGGCGCCAAGGACTTGTTCCCACCATATGAGCACATCGTCTTGGAACTCAAGTGATGCCATAGCGATCTTCTTCTCTTCCTCATAGTTGTGCAAACGAAAGATTTTGTCGACCTTCAATGCCCATGAGAGGTACTCTTCGGGATCATTGGTTCCATTGAACTTGGGCATTGTGAACTTTAGCTTGCCATAGCGATGTTCTTCATTGTTTTGAGGTCAATGTTGATGATGATGTTCTTGATGTGGAGGGTAATGATCCTCATGTTGCTCTTGGCGAGGAGGAAGTCCGTGATCAACTTGCTCTTGTTGACCTTGAGCTTGAGGATGAGCTTGAGGAGTTTGACGCTTGCGCACGCCGCATGGTAGTTCCTCTCGTATTTCTTCTCAAGTGCTTCCTTCTGATTGCGCCTTTCGCGATTGCGTTGGCGAGAGTTTGACTTGATGCTTGAAGAGCGCTGCCCGCCGAAAGTGCTTGTGCTTCTCGTTGTTGTTGTTGAAGACGCTTAGTCTCGCTGCCTTGTTGCTTTTGGTGTAGGCGCCGCCGTTTGTTCTTGTTGGTGATTTAAGACGTTGTCGCTCGATGAGGACATCAATACCATTGTTACACCCACAGCCCCTACTGTTATATATACGGGACCAATTACTAGAGCTCACAAGACGCCAATTAAATTACCGTGTACTTTCGCTTTTTGGTAATGATTTTAATGTTCATGAGAATATGATGTCGCTTAAATTGGATACATTTGTTTTGCTTACAAATGAAGGGCCTAGCTTGGAGAAGGATGAACATTGGAGCAAGAACACGATGGAGTTGATGGCATGCTAAGGATCAAGAACGGAGTTACAAGTGATGATTTCAGGACTTTGAAGCCACCATAAGGAGTGCATGAAGCCTTGGACGAAATATACAAGATGCCACTTCATAATATTCGCCCATAGGCTATTCTAGGTGTCACACACCTTATTATTGGGCCAGCCCATGTAATTTCGAAATACTTAAGTATAGGCTATTTTTAGAGTCTCAGATGTGTGGGGAAACAAGAGATAGGGTTGGTTTCGACCCCACCCTCAAGGGCCACGAAATTCTCCTCTTCCCCATATATATATACAGCCCTTAGGGCACCGCTTAGACTTTGGGTTTTGTTTAGATCAAAAGTTCGCCATAGCTGCAACTTCACAGCATTTCGCTTGTGTTCAACGACTGCATAAAGGCGCCACAGTAACCCCACCTTGATCAATAAAGCTTTCATCTTATATTCGCAATATCCAGATTGCAATCTCAGCTTGCTTGTTCTTCGCTTGCTCGCAGGAAATAGACCTCGTGGTCGTTGATCGTGTTCGGCGTGGTCAATAACCTCTCGAGTTGGTTTTGCGATTGCTAAGGCGCCGACGCCCTTGCACGCCAGAGTCGGATCGCCAAAGTCGATTTCCACCAAAGCGAAATCCACCATCTCATCGAAGACGGACACCTTTGCCTCTATCACGCTCTTGAGCTTGAGCAAACGCCACTTGGCTCGATTGAGGACGAGGAACTTGTTCATCAACTTGCCCTTGGGTGATGAGGACATGAGTACCTTGATAAGACTAAAATATTGCATACATGCATATTTGTCGTGATTTCTAGTGCAAACTATTCAATAATATATTTATGTTATCCGTAACAAAAATACTTCACATACTTTTATGTTTTGTCTAATTGCAGGTGTATGGGACATTTGTGCAATCCACATATGAAGATAAGGGAAAAGGAGAAGTTTTGGTGTTGTTCAAAAGTCTTCTCACGTCACTTTTGGGCCAAGAGAAGATAGAGTCCAAGTCTCTCACGTTCTGATTCAGATTCGACTGCATGCACACACCTGACTCAAAACGTCAACAACTTTTTCATACGGATTCGAATTGGGTGATTCTTTTTTGTTGGAAAGTAGATTTCATGCTCTTTCCAGCACAGTTGGAATCACCTTAAAATACGTCCGGAGCGTTGATTTATGGACGAAACAATCTGACGCTGCACCAGAATCCGAGTCAAACCACAAGTCCAAAGGTGTTACGCCACCTCCACTTGGGCCCATTGGCCTTGTACGACCTAGGGTTAGTTTTAGGCTGCCTTGGGACGTCCTCCCACCTCCTTGGCCGCCACCCCTTGCTCCTATATAAGTAGATCCATCTAGTAGCTTTTCCTTGGGATTTGTTTAGTTAAAGTTAGCCATTGCAACTTCGTACTTCGCTTGTGTCCAACGACTGCACCAAGACCGCTTACGGATCCCCACCTTTATCAATACTTCATATATACTGCAATATTCAGATTGCTTTTATCATATTCTTGCTTGTTCTTCGATTGCTTGCAGGAATAGACCTTCGTGGTCGTTGATTGTGCTCGCGTGGTCAATAACCTCTCTGAGTTGGTTTAGCGATTGCTAAGGCGCAACGTCAGGCACGCTTGTAGTCGGATCACAAAGTCGCTCCACCAAATCGATAGTTATCATCTCATCGAAAGATCGACACCCCGCCTATCAAGTGGTATCGCCAGTTGCTCGTGAGATTTTACGCTTTTTCATAGTTTAGATCAGATTCGCTATTCATACCTATAGTCCATGAAAAGCCACAAAAAAGTTAGATCTGTTCATCATTTATCCAAGCCAGCCTAAGCTTTTGCAATTTTCTATTCGTTGTTTGCATAGTTGAATTATCGGTTGCATCGTCGTGTCGCTTGCTGGTCTTAGTGTCTAGTTCCTTTAGAGTTTCGAAGTTCTGTTCACATTAGTCACGCCGCCGCTGCATCATTATCCCTTCCGCTATCCACCATCCCATCCATTAATTTCATCACGTACACGACCGCTCATTGTCATAATCATAGTTGAGGTTACTCACATCTTCGCTGATACAATCTGCATCTTATCTAGTTTGTCTTGGAAAGAGGGAGAAAAGAAGATAGAAAAAGAGAGAGAAAAAAAAAAAAAAAAAAAAGAGAGAGAAGAAAAGAGAAAAAAGTGTGAGAAAAAAAGAGAGAAGAAAAAAATTCAGATCTATCTAGAATCAATCTCGTACCTGAATTCGGATTGAATCTGTTTTATGACTGTTCAGTAAAACAGGTGTATCTTCCTCATACGAAGTCCGCTTTTGGCTCCGTGAGTACTCAAATTGAAGCTAGCAACGAGCCGCATCTAAATAGTTGCAGAAGCTAGTTCATTATTTGACACCTCAAAATCGGCTTCTAAATTGGTCTTTTGCCCTCTCAAGTTCATGAACACAGCTTGTTCCAATTTTTCAGGTCAGTTTTAGAATTCTTTGACTCTCATATCAACTCGAATTGAGTGATTCTTTTGCATTAGAAAGCTTGAGTTAGTAGCATTCTTTGAAAGAATTTATCAGAAAATTGGCTCAAACTTTTCAAGAGGAAAGTTGAGAGAGAGAGTTGTTGTATGTCCCGCTTGGTAGTTGTTTTTCATCATTATCTTCACTACTGCTAGATCTTCGCTATATCTTGCTGTCAAGAGCTACTTAGTATCCTGCATTGATGCTAGTTGTGCTACGCCGTGACCTCATTAGTGTTCTAGGCTCGC
This sequence comes from Aegilops speltoides, assembly GCA_021437245.1. Taxonomy (NCBI): domain Eukaryota; kingdom Viridiplantae; phylum Streptophyta; class Magnoliopsida; order Poales; family Poaceae; genus Aegilops; species Aegilops speltoides. The sequence goes on along the minus strand of JAHHZJ010002771.1, from coordinate 41,302 downwards.
CTCTAGTCCGGGTCTAGCCTAGGACCAAAGACAAGACTGCTGCTGAGCGCTTATTCAACATTGCATCTCTGAATTGATTATTGCTAATCTTTTGCTACCATATATAGCCAACCCAGCTCCACATATTTCTACACCGTATACGTGACGCTCTCGCAATCGATTACACAATCTTCGAGTTATTTGACATCGCTGGTTGCCTCACACCCCGCCGCATGGTAAGAACTTGTAAGATATTGATATTTGCTTTATCGTGAGCACTTTACAACCACATCCTAGTAGTTCATAGGAACATTATTCTGAATTTTGTTTCTTGTTTCTACTAATCATGACAGTTCTCGAGATAGAAGTTTTGGACGATCGACACATCTTCACCATCACGAGAGTGGGAACAACACACACAACCACATGGTCAGTTATCTCTTTACCGCCATTTGAGGGTAAATTTAATCCTGCTATTTATCTAGCTTGGGAGTTTGAAGTAGAACAAGTTTTAGTAACCATGACTTTTCCGAACTTGAGCGAGTACGAGCTGCCACTAGAGCATTTATCGGTTTTGCTTCAGCTTTGGTGGAGTGTGCATTGTAAGAAAAATATTGATAACCAACCCACAACTTGGAAAGATTTGAAAGATGTAATGAGACAACATTTTTCCCTCCTTACTATCGCCGTGAATTGCTTCGCAAATTAGAACAATTTAAACAAGGCAACAACATTGTTCATGCTTACTACAAAGAGTTCAAATCTTATATGCATCATTGTGACATAGAAGAATCTAAGGATGATACAATGAATAGATTTTTGGTGGTTTGAACCATGATATTCAGGAAAGATTTCAGATATTCCTCGTTGCATTACGGGTATGTATGTTCGTGCTTGTACCTTTGAGAGACAAATACAGGAGGATGCATTGGGTGACTACAACAACTACTATTCCAGTTCATGCTCACCACCGCCGGTTGGTTCCTCCGCCACAGACCTACTAGAGCAGCCCCACCTCGGATTGTGAGCGACATCATCTCAAGAGTATGGTGCATTGTCTACATCAGCACTTACATCAGCCACGCCTTTGCTACAAGGTAACAAAGAAGGTATTGATGATTTAACTTCACATGAGAATGATGCATCCCTAGTTAACTTGAATGCATCATGTGTTGAGTTACCCGTGATTTGAGCACATCACCTATTTTAGAGAATCTTGAAACTGCCATGAATGCGCCATGTGATCAAACAACCAAATACCAACAATTTTGAGTGCACCCATTGAATTAACTGTTGATGCAAAAGAATCAATGTTTAATCATTTTGATATGACCTCTAATCTTGGTGATGATTCTGTGTCGAATGACTCATTGCATGTTTGTTTATCTAAGCATGTCAGTAGCATGTAAATTTGATTCAAATAAGGTTTATTCACCAATGTTGGGATGGTTTAATGATGAACATTGTCAATCTTTTGAAATAAATAAGAGCTTCACTTATATGTGCAAACTGAGTTGCAATATTTTCATGCCTTCTAGTTCTTGTGCTAATTTGTTGGCTTTAGATTTTATAAACTATGCAAGTTACTCATCTATTCATGTGTCATATATGCAAAAATCAAGGGAAGTAAAATGGATGACGATACATATACAACATGTACACCTTGTCTCTTTTGTTAGCCACATTTCAGATAAGCAACGCCGAGGACGGCTTTGTTTTCAAGAAGGGAGGATGATGAGGACATGACTACCTTGATAAGACTAAAATATTGCATACATGCATATTTGTCGTGATTTCTAGTGCAAACTATTCAATAATATATTTATGTTATCCGTAACAAAAATACTTCACATACTTTTATGTTTTGTCTAATTGCAGGTGTATGGGACATTTGTACAATCCACATATGAAGATAAAGGAAAAGGAGAAGTTTTGGTGTTGTTCAAAAGTCTTCTCACGTCACTTTTGGGCCAAGAGAAGATAGAGTCCAAGTCTCTCACGTTCGATTCAGATTCGGACTGCACAGACACACCTGACTCAAAACGTCAACAACTTTTTCATACGGACTCCGAATTGGGTGATTCGTTTTTTGTTGGAAAGTAGATTTCATGCTCTTTCCAGCACTGTTGGAATCACCTTAAAATACGTCCGGAGCGTTGAGTTATGAACGAAACAATCTGACGCTGCACCAGAATCCGAGTCAAACTACAAGTCCAAAGGTGTTACGTCACCTCCACTTGGGCCCATTGGCCTTGTACGACCTAGGGTTAGTTTTAGGCTGCCTTGGGACGTCCTCCCACCTCCTTGGCCGCCACCCCTTGCTCCTATATAAGTAGATCCATCTAGTAGCTTTTCCCTTGGGATTTGTTTAGTTAAAAGTTAGCCATTGCAACTTCGTACTTCGCTTGTGTACAACGACTGCACCAAGACCGCCACGGATCCCCACCTTCATCAATACTTCATATATACCGCAATATTCAGATTGCTTTTATCATATTCTTGCTTGTTCTTCGATTGCTTGCAGGAATAGACCTTCGTGGTCGTTGATTGTGCTCGCGTGGTCAATAACCTCTCGGAGTTGGTTTAGCGATTGCTAAGGCGCAACGTCGCACGCTTGTCGTCGGATCGCCAAAGTCGCTCCACCAAATCGATAGTTATCATCTCATCGAAGATCGGACACCCCGCCTATCATTGGGTGTGCTTGTCATGTAGCGGGTTGCGTAGATGCATGACGATCTTGACGCTGCTGCTCGTCAAGAATGTTCGGCGACGGAGTACTTGTGTCGGAGAAGGTATCGCTGGAGTGGCGACTTGAGTGGCTCCGCCTTGAGTGTGAAGTGGTAGAAGTACGCCGTTCACCAACAAGGCGCGGATCTCGCCCATTCTTGCATCGTTTCTTTCTTGTGCGCCGAGTTTGTTGTCGGTAATCTCATGTATGTTGCTCGAGAGTCGCAAGTCGGTGGAGAGGTTGTCGATGCGTCGCCATTGCTTGTCGCTTTTGATGGAGAGCTCGCATGCGCCAAATAGGTGGCTCTTGGTGACGAGGATGACATTTCGCCGCCTTGCTCGATGAAGAGTGGATTTGTAGAAGAACTTGGCCTATCCATCATTTCAAGCAAAATTGTGAGTGGTAGAAGGAGAAGAACTAATACCAATGTACCTTTCGACCGGTTGAAGTTGAATCAAGTTCACTCAAATGCGACAATGAAATAGCACTATTGGTACCGATCCTTGTCGATTCTCACACCTACACAAATAAAAGCCTTTGGTGGAGCTTGGTTAGATGGTGGCACAAAATTGATTGCAATCGTTAGCTTGACTCAAAATGTTGAAGAAGATTCGCAAATTCAAGATATGCAACAAGTAGACCAAGCAAGTAGTGGTACACGGAAACACACACGCAAATAGATAAATGGATTGTGCAAACCAAAATGAGCCAAAATGTGGAATCCATTTAAAATGCTCTTGTTGCACAATACTAGAGAGACGCTAGCACGATTGCACAATAGGCGGATACGGAGCTTGTGCACAACCTACTAGGCAAAATGCAACGATCTCTATCCCACGATGCTATCTCAGATGGTATATCGGTGCAATGATCCAAGATGATCTTATATGACAATCTTAATGTTGTATGATGCTATGCTTGTTGCTTATAAGCTCTTTGCTTATCTTTCCTCTTTGCTTAAAAGCTTGAGTGGCTCTTTCTCTTTGAGCTCTTTTCTTATGCAAACTTGACTTAACTAAGATAGCAATTGTGTATGCGATGACAACTTTCTCGACACACAAGTTGATTCCAGATATGCACCTCAATTGTATGTATGATATGGTGTATGCAACTAATGTGCACAAGTCACGCTGTCGCAATACTCAATGGCTAGTCTCGTGGGTAAGCAACGCAAAAGATGGTATATGATGGTTATCAATGCAATTGCAAGGTATGACAAAGATGTCGCCGATGTTACCATCCGTAGCTTAAGATGAGTAGTCAACCAAAATGAGCATTTGTTGTTGATGTCACACCGCGCCTAGATAGCCGAAACACAAAAGGACACGGAAATCTCACTCAAATTGTTGAACTCAAATTCGAATGGTAGTACGGAGGTTGAGTCTTGGGGTTTGGCAAGTGGAAGTGGTGGTGGATAGGGTGAGGAGGGTGTATGTAGATATATGTGGAGGTGGTGGCGAGAAGGACCGCAGAAATGCAGCTTCGCAGAGGAAGCCGGATGATCCGCCAGAGCCGGATGATCCGGACTTGGTCCGATGATCCGGCAGGTCAACCACACACGGAACTGCTCGAAGAACACAAAATGGGGTGGAATATGACGATTTCGGGATTTTGGGTGGATTTCGAGGGGAGATGGTGCGAAACACAAGATCCACGAAGTTACACAATCAATCCACTTGATCAAAAACAACAAAACATCATCAAAACTAACAAATCACAAAAAATTTGGGGTATTTTGTGGGATTTTCGGTTTTAGGACGAAACAACAAAATCAAGCTAGAAATCACGAGGTAGGGCTCCAAAACGTGATCAACGTGGCTCATGATACCATATGATGCAGGTGGAACCCTAATTCGCCGATCTTTCACGCTTGAGGGGATCCACGGAGGAAACACGAAGAACGCGCGAAGAACGAGAGGAAATCACGGGAAGAATGAGAGAGACACTCAACCGACAAGAGATCTATCACACAAGGTCTAGATCATCGGCACGAGTGATACATGGTCCAAAATCAACAAAGGAAAGATACAAAGGTAGCCGTTTTCTCCGGAGGAGGTCTTGAATCCACGAGGATCTTCCTTTGAGGGGTCTTGAATCGATGGATCTTCTCCTAGACGGAGGTCCCGATCTCCGTGGAGAAGTACCGTGGATGAGCAAAGGCTCACACCCAAATATGAGCTAATCCAATGCTAAGTCTCAAAGTGAGGAGAGGGGTCCTATATATAGAGTCTGGGCGAGGGGTACATGGGCTCACTTAACACGCTGCTACAGCGCCGCCGAACGATCCGGCGACGGTCCGGATGATCCGGCTGGTCCGAATGATCCGGTGGGGCCCGGATGGTCCGGTGCTCACCGGTGACGGCGCAGGCCGGACGTCCGGCCGAGGGTCCGGATGTCCGGGCGGATCGATGATCCGCCGGGTCCGATGATCCGGCTTGAGCGTGGAGGTTCTATTGCTTTGGTTGCTTTAGCCGGATCGTCCGGACCGGGTCCGGATCATCCGGCTTTGTCCGGATCGTCCCGCCTCCGTCCGGATCGTCCGCCTCTCTGTCCCGGGTTGCTTTCTCTCTCCGCTTTCACAGATGTCTTCCGCTCCGATTCTCCATGCTTCCTAGCCTCTTCATGGTCGACTACTTGGTGCCTGAGTATGCATAGAGTTTCCGTCTGAGGTAGTAACCATGTCTCATGTGAATCGAAGGAGAGTTGTGATGAGGACATCAATACCATTGTTACACCCACAGCCCCTGCTGCTATACATACTGGACCAATTACTAGAGCTCACAAGACGCCAACTAAATTACTGTGTACTTTCGCTTTTTGGTAATGATTCTAATGTTCATGAGAATATGATGTCGCTTAAATTGGATACATTTGTTTTGCTTACAAATGAAGGGCCTATCTTGGAGAAGGATGAACATTGGAGCAAGAACAAGCATGGAGATGATGGCATGCGCAAGGGGGACAAGAATGGAGTTACAAGTGATGATTTCAGACTTTGAAGCCACCATAATGAGTGCATGAAGCCTTGGACGAAATATACAAGATGCCACTTCATAAATTTCTGTCCAGAGGCTATTCTAGGTGCTCATATCACCTTATTATTGGGCCAGCCCATGTAATTTCGAAATACATTAGTATAGGCTATTTTAGAGTCCGTATGTGTGGGAAACAAGAGATAGGGTTAGTTTCGACCCTCCACCAAGGGCCACGAAATTCTCCCCTCTTCCTCCATATATACAAATTCTTAGGGCACCGCTTAGACTTTGGGTTTTGTTTAGATTAAAAGTTCGCCATAGCTGCAACTTCACAGATTTCGCTTGTGTTCAACGACTGCATAAAGGCGCCACAGAACCCCACCTTGATCAATAAAGCTTTCATCTTATATTCGCAATATCCAGATTGCAATCTCAGCTTGCTTGTTCTTCGCTTTGCTCGCAGGAAATGACCTTCGTGGTCGTTGATCGTGTTCGCGCCGTCAATAACCTCTGGAGTTGGTTTAGCAATTGTTAAGGCGCGACGCCCTCGCACGTCAGAGTCGGATCGCCAAAGTCGACTTCCACCAAAGCGAAATCCACCATCTCATCGAAAGACGGACACCTTTGCCTCTATCAAGTGGTATCAGATTTCCGTGTTGCTCGTGAGATTTCACAGCTTTTCGTAGTTTAGATCGAGTTTGTTCTTCATACCTATAGTCCACTTAAAAGCCAAAAAATTAGGTTAGTTCATCCCGTCCAACCAATCTGAGCCTTTGCATAATCTTTTTCAGATTTGCTTTGTTGAATTTGGCGTTGCATCGCCGTGTCAAGTTGCTGGTCTTAGCGCCTAGTCTTTTAGAGTTTCGAAGTTCTGCTCACAAAGTTGTCACGCCGCCACGCCATATACCACCACCACATATTCACCGCCAATCCGAATCCATATACGCCACCACATATCCGCCGCCATCACGCCCATCCGAGTCCACCTCGCAACATATATCCGCCACCAGTCCGAAGTTACACCAGATTCATCTCCGCCACCATCCGAAGTTCCACCAGATTCATCTCCGCCACCACCCCTAGTCCGAGTCCAAGAATTGTTGCATTGTTCTCGATTTCCAGATCACGCGAGTCGTGATAAAGCAGAGGACTCCCAACTTCCAAGCCATCCGCAGAAGAAAAATAGTTCCAGCTTCAAAAAAAATTGTAGACCATTTGTAGACTTTTTCCAAAAAATTTGTTATGAGCAAAAAAAGAGGAAAAAAAGTGCAAAAAAAAAAAAAAAAGAGAAAAAATTCAGAGTGTGCTCCTCCCTTGTTTACGTAGTAGCCGTGATTTTGTTAGTGTTCTAGGCTCAAGCCCCGATGAGGACATGACTACCTTGATAAGACCAAAATATTGCATACATGCATATTTGTCGTGATTTCTAGTGCAAACTATTCAATAATATATTTATGTTATCCGTAACAAAAATACTTCACATACTTTTGTGTTTTGTCTAATTGCAGGTGTGTGGGACATTTGTACAATCCACATATGAAGATAAGGGAAAAGGAGAAGTTTAGGTGTTGTTCAAAAGTCTTCTCACGTCACTTTTGGGCCAAGAGAAGATAGAGTCCAAGTCTCTCACGTTCTGGATTCAGATTCGGACTGCACAGACATACCTGACTCAAAACGTCAACAACTTTTTCATACAGACTCCAAATTGGGTGATTCTTTTTTTGTTGGAAAGTAGATTTCATGCTCTTTCCAGCACAATTGGAATCACCTTAAAAGCCGTCCGGAGCGTTGAGTTGTGGACGAAACAATCTGACGCTGCACCAGAATCCGAGTCAAACTACAAGTCCAAAGGTGTTACGTCACCTCCACTTGGGCCCATTGGCCTTGTACGACCTAGGGTTAGTTTTAGGCTGCCTTGGGACGTTCTCCCACCTCCTTGGCCGTCACCCCTTGCTCCTATATAAGTAGATCCATCTAGTAGCTTTTTGCTTGGGATTTATTTAGTTAAAAGTTAGCCATCGCAACGGATGATGAGGACATGACTACCTTGGATAAGACCAAAAATATTGCATACATGCATATTTGTCAGGTGATTTCTAGTGCAAACTATTCAATAATATATTTATGTTATCCAGAACAAAAATACTTCACATACTTTTGTGTTTTGTCTAATTGCAGTGTGTGGGACATTTGTACAATCCACATATGAAGATAAGGGAAAAGGAGAAGTTTAGGTGTTGTTCAAAAGTCTTCTCACGTCACTTTTGGGCCAAGAGAAGATAGAGTCCAAGTCTCTCACGTTCTGGATTCAGATTCGACTGCACAGACATACCTGACTCAAAACGTCAACAACTTTTTCATACAGATTCGAATTGGGTGATTCTTTTTTGTTGGAAAGTAGATTTCATGCTCTTTCCAGCACAATTGAATCACCTTAAAAGCCGTCCGGAGCGTTGAGTTGTGGACGAAACAATCTGACGCTGCACCAGAATCCGAGTCAAACCACAAGTCCAAAGGTGTTACGCCACCTCCACTTGGGCCCATTGGCCTTGTACGACCTAGGGTTAGTTTTAGGCTGCCTTGGGACGTTCTCCCACCTCCTTGGCCGTCACCCCTTGCTCCTATATAAGTAGATCCATCTAGTAGCTTTTTGCTTGGGATTTATTTAGTTAAAGTTAGCCATTGCAACTTCGTACTTCGCTTGTGTCCAACGACTGCACCAAGACCGCCACGGATCCCCACCTTTATCAATAATACTTCATACATACCGCAATATTCAGATTGTTTTATCATATTCTTGCTTGTTCTTCGATTGCTTGCAGGAATAGACCTTCGTGGTCGTTGATTGTGCTCCGCGTGGTCAATAACCTCTCGAGTTGGTTTAGCGATTGCTAAGGCGCAACGTCAGGCACGCTTGTAGTTGGATCGTCAAAGTCGCTCCACCAAATCGATAGTTATCATCTCATCGAAAGATCGACACCCCGCCTATCAAGTGGTATCGCCAGTTGCTCGTGAGATTTTACAGCTTTTCATAGTTTAGATCGTGATCTGCTATTCATACCTATAGTCCATGAAAAGCCACAAAAAAGTTAGATCTGTTCATCCTTTATCCAAGCCACCGAGCCTTTGCAATTTTCTATTCGTTGTTTGCATAGTTGAATTATCGGTTGCATCGCCATGTCGCTTGCTGGTCTTAGTGTCTAGTTCCTTTAGAGTTTCGAAGTTCTGTTCACATTAGTCACGCCACCGCTGCATCATTATCCCTTCCGCTGTCCACCATCCCATCTATTAATTTCACCACGTACACGCTACTGTTCATTGTCATAATCATAGTTGTGGTCATTCACATCTTCGCCGATCCAATCTGCATCTTATCTAGTTTGTCTTGGAAAGAGGGAGAAAAAAAGAGAAAAAAGAGAGAAAAAGGAAAGAAAAAAAGAAAAGAAAAGAGAGAAGAAAAGAAAAAAAAAGTGCGAAAAAAGAGCAAAGAAAAAACGGATCTATCTAGAATCAATCTCGTACCTGAATTCGGATTGAATCTGCTTTATGACTGTTCAGTAAAACGGTGTATCTTCCTCATATGAAGTCCGTTTTGCCCGTGAGTACTCAAATTGAAGCTAGCGACGAGCCGCATCTAAATAGTTGCAGAAGCTAGTTCAATATTTGCCACTCAAAATCGTCTTCAAAATAGGTCTTTTGCCCTCCAAGTTCGTGAGCACAACTTGTTCCAATTTTTCAGGCCAGTTTTAGAATTCTTTGACTCTCATATCAACTCGAATTGAGTGATTCTTTTGCATTGGAAAGCTTGAGTTAGTAGCATTCTTTGAGAATTTATCATAAAATTGGCTCAAACATTTCAAGAGGAAAGTTGAAGAGACAGTTGTTGTATATCCCGCTTGGTAGTTGTTTTTCATCATTATCTTCACTACCGCTAGGATCTTCACTTCTATCTTGCTGTCAAGAGCTACTTAGTATCCTTCATTGATGCTAGTTGTGCTACGCCGTGACCTCATTAGTGTTCTAGGCTCGCATCTCTAGTCCGGTCTAGCCTAGGACCAGACAAGACGTCGTTGAGCGCTTATTCAACATTGCATCTTTGAATTGATTATTGCTAAATTTTTGCTACCATATATAGCCAACCCAGCTCCACATATTTCTACATCGTATACGACGCTCTCGCAATCGCTTACACAATCTTCGAGTTACTTGACACCGCTGGTTGCCTCGTCACCACCGCCGCATGGTAAGAACTTGTAAGATATTGATATTTGCTTTATCGTGAGCACTTTACAACCACATCCTAGTAGTTCATAGGAACATTATTCTCGAATTTTGTTTCTTGTTTCTACTAATCATGATAGGTTTCGAGATAGAAGTTCTTGGACGATTTAACACATCTTCACCATCACGAGAGTTGGGACAACACACACAAGCACATGGCCAAAGTTAGCTCTTTACCGTCATTTGAGGGTAGATTTAATCCTGCTATTTATCTAGCTTGGGAGCTTGAAGTAGAACAAGTTTTTAGTCAGCATGTTTTTTCTGAACTTGAGCGAGTACGAGTTGCCACTAGAGCATTTACTGGTTTTGCTTCCGCTTGGTGGAGTGAATATTGTCGGTTACACCCTGATTATGTACCTAATACTTGGGATGATTTAAAACATGTCATGAGAGATAGATTCGTCGATGTTTATTATACTCGTGGCATGATTAAAAATCGAACATTTAAAACAAGGTAGTGACACCGTGAATAAAATATTATGATGATTTACAAACTACCTTGTTGCACTCATTTTTAGAAGAAAGTGAAGAAGATTTTATGGATAGATTTTGGGGAGGATTAAACCATAATATTCAGGAGATACTAATTCATGAAGAGTGTTATCCTATGGACCATTTGTTTCGCCTTGCTTGCAAAGTGAACAGAAATAAAACGACGTGTCGCCCACAAGGAGAACAAGCGCACGGTGCACATTCCAACTATTGATACAGATGTTTATTCAACTACTAGGCCTACTATGACAACCACATCCGTTGTTGCGAGGACTACATCATCTACACCATGTGACACATCACCATCGAGAGTGCCTCGCATCATCCGAGTTGACTATAAGAGGTAATGACAAAGGTATAGATTTTCCACTTTTACATGAGAATGATGCATGCCTAGTTAACTTGAATACATCATGTGTTGAGCTACCCACTACTTTGATCACACCACCTATTTTAGAGGATTATATTGATAATTTGACTTTGCCATGTGATCAAACAACTGAAATACCAACAATTTTGAGAGCACCCATTGAATTAACTGTTGATGCAAAAGAACCAATGTTTAATCATTTTGATATGACCTCTAATCTTGGTGATGATTCTGTGTCGAATGACTCATTGCATGTTTGCTTATCTAAGCATGTTGTAGCATGTAAATTTGATTCAAATAAGGTTTATTCACCAATGTTGGGATGGTTTAATGATGAACATTGTCAATCTTTTGAAATAAATAAGAGCTTCACTTATTTGTGCAAACTGAGTTGCAATATTTTCATGCCTTCTAGTTCTTGTGCTAATTTGTTAGCTTTAGATTTTATGAACTATGCAAGTTACTCATCTATTCATGTGTCATATATGCAAAAATCAAGGGAAGTAAAATGGATGACGATACATATACAACATGTACACCTTTGTCTCTTTTGTTAGCCACATTTTGATTAAGCAACGCCGAGGACGGCTTTGTTTTCAAGAAGGGAGGATGATGAGGACATGACTACCTTTGATAAGACCAAAATATTGCATACATGCATATTTGTCGTGATTTCTAGTGCAAACTATTCAATAATATATTTATGTTATCCGTAACAAAAATACTTCACATACTTTTGTGTTTTGTCTAATTGCAGGTGTGTGGGACATTTGTACAATCCACATATGAAGATAAGGGAAAAGGAGAAGTTTAGGTGTTGTTCAAAAGTCTTCTCACGTCACTTTTGGGCCAAGAGAAGATAGAGTCCAAGTCTCTCACGTTCTGGATTCAGATTCGACTGCACAGACATACCTGACTCAAAACGTCAACAACTTTTTCATACAGATTCCGAATTGGGTGATTCTTTTTTGTTGGAAAGTAGATTTCATGCTCTTTCCAGCACAATTGAATCACCTTAAAAGCCGTCCGGAGCGTTGAGTTGTGGACGAAACAATCTGACGCTGCACCAGAATCCGAGTCAAACCACAAGTCCAAAGGTGTTACGCCACCTCCACTTGGGCCCATTGGCCTTGTACGACCTAGGGTTAGTTTTAGGCTGCCTTGGGACGTTCTCCCACCTCCTTGGCCGTCACCCCTTGCTCCTATATAAGTAGATCCATCTAGTAGCTTTTTGCTTGGGATTTATTTAGTTAAAGTTAGCCATTGCAACTTCGTGTACTTCGCTTGTGTCCAACGACTGCACCAAGACCGCTTACGGATCCCCACCTTTATCAATACTTCATACATACTCGCAATATTCAGATTGCTTTTATCATATTCTTGCTTGTTCTTCGATTGCTTGCAGGAATAGACCTTCGTGGTCGTTGATTGTGCTCCGCGGGTCAATAACCTCTCGGAGTTGGTTTAGCGATTGCTAAGGCGCAACGTCAGGCACGCTTGTAGTTGATCGCCAAAGTCGCTCCACCAAATCGATAGTTATCATCTCATCGAAGATCGGGACACCCCGCTTATCATCGCTCTCTAGCACGGTTCAGCCTAGGACCAAAGACAAGACATCGCTGAGCGCTTATTCAACTTTGCATCTCTCAATTGATTATTGTCGACCTGTTTTGCTACCATATTATAAGCCTTCCCAGCTCCACATACATCTACGCCGTATGCTTGATTCTCCCCGTAATCGCTATATCCAAGCTTTGAGAGTTTTGACTACAACGGTTGCCGATCACCACCGCCGCTGGGTAAGAACTGTAAGAATTTGAGATTTGCTTGACGGTTTGTGATACACCACCACCACTTCTTAGTAGTTTGTCGGATCATATTCTTGTGTGTTTCTATTTGCTGCTAACCATGGTAGGATCACAAGTCGATGAGACTGATTGGGAGAACCCGATTTAACAAACAACTACATGATAAGTTTCAAGAAATGATGATTGGACAGTGCAAGATGTGCTAAACAGATTTGACGAGGCCATGGAGAAGATAGATGGCATTGAGAAGACGCTTGAAACAAAGCTTGATAGCAAGTTTGATGAATTGCTCGCTGCTTTCCACAACCACCGCCGGCTGCACCTATCGCACCTCTCAAGAACGACAACAACTACGCCTCTTCCGAATCAAGATGGACGAGCTCAGCGGTTCCTATTGAGCCAGACAAAATTCTGTGCCGCCACCATCATGCTGTTGGTGCTTTTTGGCTCCTCGCCATCGCCGCTGCCGGTACCGAGGAGGATGATTATGTGGAAGATTACGAGGATGAGGTTGATCAACATCGTAACTACGCGCAACCACCAGCACCACAACCACCAAGTCGCCCACATGCAAATAATGGCAATGTTAGGGCTCCCCTCAGTACGAGATCTTGACCATCTCCCTAAACTGAAATTGAATATTCCACCATTTGAGGGTAGATATGTTCCTGATATATATCTTACTTGGGAGTTAGAAACCAACAACGATTTACATGTTTACAATATCCCGAGGAGAGACGTGTTCCTCGCTGCTTGCTTGTGCTTTCACTAGCTTTGCATGTGTTTGGTGGTCCAACATTGTAGATTATATCCTGCTCCAGCTACTTGGGCTGCTTTGAAAACTGCTATGCGCATCAAGGTTCCACCATATTATCAACGTGAATTACTTCAAAAATTGCAGCGCTTAAGACAAGGAAAAACTCAGAGAAGAATATTATCGTGAATTACAAACCGGCTTGATTAGATGTGGTATTGTTGAGGAGAATGAAGCTATGCTTGCACGCTTTCTAGGTGGATTAAATAGAGAGATTCGCACCATTCTAGACTATAAGGATTATAATAATATCACTGCTTATTCCATCTTGCTTGTAAAGCTGAACATGAAGTGCAGGATCGATGTGCATTGGCGCCACTAACTTTTCTCAGAGGGTCGACCTTCATCATGGACACCACGTGCATCATCTACTTCCATCGCACCATCACCTCTTTCAAAGCCACCTCCAACCGTGATACAAGAAAGGTGCACAACCACCACTATCCGCCAAGAGCACACCGCTGGCTCTGACAGAGCTCTTCTTCTTCCATGGCGCCAACAGGCACACAAGTGATATTATTTGTCGTCATTGTAAGGGAAGAGGACATTTTATGAGAGAATGCAAATCTCAGCGCAGATGATTGCTACGAGGATGGTGGGTATGAGTCCGCTAGTGACTATGATGAGGAGACTTTGGCTCTTATTACACATGAGGAACACGGTGGAGATGATTCTCGATCATGAGACACAATACATGGCTGCCAAGATGCCGACAAGTATGAATGTTTAGTCGCTCAACGTGTTTTGAGTGTGCAGGTTACACAAGTGAGCAAAATCAGAGGCATAATTTGTTCCATACAAAGGAGTTGTGAAGGAACGCTCTATTCAAGGCCATCATAGATGGAGGGAGCTGCAACAACTTGGCTAGCATGGAGATGGTGGAGAAGCTATCTCTCACCACAAGACCACATCCACATCCTTACTACATCCAATGGTTCAACAACAGCGGCAAGGTGAAGGTAACACGACTGCTCGTGTGCATTTTAGTATCTCTACATATGCTGATTATGTTGATTGTGATGTGGTACCTATGCAAGCATGTTCCTTGTTACTTGGTAGACCATGGCAATTTGATAAAAATTTCAGACACCATGGTAGAAACAATCAAGATACTCTTGTTCATAAGGATAAAATATTACTTTGCTTCCTATGACTCCTGAGTCCATTTTGAAAGATGATATTAATAGAGCTAATAAAGCAAAACAGAGAAAATAAGAGTGAAAATCAGATTGTGGTAAAAGAATTTGAGCAACACATGAAGCCTAATAATAAACCATCTACCGTTGTTTCAAATTAAATTGAAAAGTGCATGTTTACTTGCCACCAAATCTGATATTGATGAGCTAGATTTTAGCAAATCTATTTGCTATGCTTTTGTGTGCAAAGAGGCATTATTTTCATTCGAGGACGTGTTTTCCTCTTTGCCCCTCGCCGTCACTAACATTTTGCAGAGTTCACCGACGCCTTTCCACAAGACGTGCCACCGGATTACCACCTATTCGAGGGATTGAGCATCAAATTGACTTAATTCCCGTGCATCATTACCCAACCGTGCACCATACCGCATCAATCCAGGGAGACGAAGGAGATTATGCGCCTAGTACAGAGCTGCTCGACAAAGGTTATATACGCCAATCCCTTAGTCCTTGTGCTGTTCCTATTATTCTAGTGCCGAAAAGGATGGTACGTCACGATGTGTGTTGATTGTAGAGGCATCAATAATATTACTATTCGTTATCGCCACCCTATTCCTAGGCTAGATGATATGCTTGATTAATTGAGTGGCTCTACAATATTCTCCAAAGTTGATTTATGAGTGGATACCATCAAATTCGTATGAAATTGGGAGATGAATGGAAAACAGCATTTAAAACTAAGTTTGGATTATATGAGTGGTTAGTCATGCCTTTTGGGTTAACTAATGCACCTAGTACTTTCATGAGATTAATGAACGAAGTTTTACGTGATTTCATTGGACAATTTGTGGTAGTCTATTTTGATGATATACTGATTTATAGCAAATCTTTGGAAGAACATTCGAACATTTACGTGTTGTTTTTAATGCTCTACGTGATGCACGCTTGTTTGGTAACCTTGGGAAGTGCACCTTTTGCACCGATCGAGTATCTTTTCTTGGCTATGTTGTTACTCCACAGGAATTGAAGTTGATAAAGCCAAGATTGAAGCTATTGAGAGTTGGCCGCAGCCCAAAACGGTCACACAAGTGAGGAGTTTCTTGGCCTCGCTGGTTTCTATAGGCGCTTTGTGAGAGATTTCAGCACCATTGCTGCACCTCTCAATGAGCTTACAAAGAAGGATGTGCCTTTTGTTTGGGGTACCGCATGTGAAGAGGCCTTCACGGTATTGAAAGCTAAGTTGACACATGCCCTTTACTCCAACTTCCTGATTTTAATAAGACTTTTGAGCTTGAATGTGATGCTAGTGGAATTGGATTAGAGGTGTGTTATTACAAGATGGCAAACCTGTTGTATACTTTTCTCTAAAAATTGAGTGGGCCTAGTCTGAATTACTCTACTTATGATAAAGAATTATATGCTCTTGTTCGACTTTAGAAACATGGCAACATTATTTATGGCCCAAAGAATTTGTTATACATTCTGATCATGAATCTTTGAAACATATTAAAAGTCAAGCTAAACTGAATCGTAGACATTCTAAATGGGTTGAATTCATTGAGACTTTCCTTATGTCATTAAACACAAGAAGGGTAAAGAAAATGTTATTGTCGATGCATTGTCTCGTCGCTATACTATGCTTTCACAACTTGACTTCAAAATATTTGGTTTGGAGACCATCAAAGATCAATATGTGCATGATGCTGATTTTAAAGATGTATTGCAGAATTGTAAAGAAGGAAGAACATGGAACAAGTTTGTCGTTAATGATGGATTTGTGTTCCGTGCTAACAAGCTATGCATTCCAGCTAGCTCCGCTCGCCTTTTGTTGTTGCAGGAGGCGATGGAGGAGGACTAATGGGACACTTTGGCGTGAAGAAGACGGAGGACGACTTGCTACACATTTCTTTTGGCCAAAGATGAGACGGATGTTGAGCGCTTTATTGCTCGCTGCACTACATGTCAAAAAGCTAAGTCACGACTCAATCCTCATGGTTTATATATGCCTTTGCTCGCACTCTAGTGTTCCTTGGGAGGATATATCGATGGACTTTGTTTTAGGTTTACCTAGAACAAAGAAGGAGGGATAGCATATTTGTTGTCGTGATAGATTCTCAAAATGGCACACTTTATACCATGTCATAAAAGCGATGATGCCGCTAATGTTGCTGATTTGTTCTTTCGTGAAATTATTCGCTTGCATGGTGTGCCAAATACTATTGTTTCAGATCGTGATACTAAATTTCTTAGCCACTTTTGGAGATGTTTATGGGCTAAGTTGGGGACTAAACTGCTTTTAGTACTACTTGTCACCCCCAAACCGATGGACAAACTGAAGTAGTCAATAGAACATTGTCTACTATGCTTAGGGCTGTTCTAAAGAATAATAAGAAAATGTGGGAGGAATGCTTGCCTCATATTGAATTTGCTTATAATCGCTCATTGCATTCTACTACTAAGATGTGCCCTTTTGAAGTTGTGTATGGTTTCCTACCTCGCACCTATTGATTTGTCGCTTCTTCCATCTTCGTGAGAAGGTTAATTTTGATGCTAAAGAACGTGCTGAGTTGATTTTAAAATGCATGAGTTAACTAAGGAAAACATTGAGCGATGAATGCTAAATATAAACTTGCTGGAGATAAGGGTAGAAAACATGTGGTGTTTGCACCGAGATCTTGTTTGGTTGCATTTATGTAAGGATAGATTTCCGATTTGCAAATCAAAGCTAATGCCACGTGTCGCTGGTCCCTTTAAGGTGTTGGAGAAAGTAAATGATAATGCATATAAACTTGAGCTGCCTCGCAGATTTTGGGGTTAGTCCCACTTTTAACATTGCAGATTTGAAGCCATATTTGGTGAGGAAGATGAACTTCCGTCGAGGACGACTTCATTTCAAGAAGGGAGGATGATGAGGACATCAATACCATTGTTACACCCACAGCCCCTGCCGCTATACATACCGGACCAATTACTAGAGCTCACAAGACGCCAACTAAATTACTGTGTACTTTCGCTTCTTGGTAATGATTCTAATGTTCATGAGAATATGATGTCGCTTAAATTGGATACATTTGTTTTGCTTACAAATGAAGGGCCTAGCTTGGAGAAGGATGAACATTGGAGCAAGAACACACATGGAGTTGATGGCATGCGCAAGGAGATCAAGAACGGAGTTACAAGTGATGATTTCAGACTTTGAATCCACCATAAGGAGTGCATGAAGCCTTGGACGAAATATACAAGATGCCACTTCATAATATTCGTCCATAGGCTATTCTAGGTGTCACACACCTTATTATTGGGCCAGCCCATGTAATTTCGAAATACATTAGTATAGGCTATTTTAGAGTCCGATGTGTGGGGAAACAAGAGATAGGGTTAGTTTCGACCCTCCACCAAGGGCCACGAAATTCACCCCTCTTCCTCCATATATACAGCCCTTAGGGCACCGCTTAGACTTGGGTTTTGTTTAGATCAAAAGTTCGCCATAGCTGCAACTTCACAGCATTTCGCTTGTGTTCAACGACTGCATAAAGGCGCCACAGTAACCCCACCTTGATCAATAAAGCTTTCATCTTATATTCGCAATATCCAGATTGCAATCTCAGCTTGCTTGTTCTTCGCTTGCTCGCAGGAAATAGACCTCGTGGTCGTTGATCGTGTTCGCGTGGTCAATAACCTCTCGGAGTTGGTTTAGCGATTGCTATATGCGCGCCCTCGCACGTCAGAGTCGGATCGTCAAAGTCGACTTCCACCAAAGCGAAATCCACCCTCTCATCGAAAGACGGGACACCTTTGCCTCTATCATGCACCTAGTACTTTCATGAGATTAATGAACGAAGTTTTACGTGCTTTCATTGGACGATTTGTGGTAGTCTATTTTGATGATATACTGATTTATAGCAAATCTTTGGAAGAACATTTGGAACATTTACGTGCTGTTTTTCATGCTCTACGTGATGCACGTTTGTTTGGTAACCTTGGGAAGTGCACCTTTGCAATCGATCGAGTATCTTTTCTTGGCTATGTTGTTACTCCACAGGAATTGAAGTTGATAAAGCCAAGATTGAAGCTATTGAGAGTTGGCCGCAGCCCAAAACGGTCACACAAGTGAGGAGTTTCTTGGCCTCGCTGGTTTCTATAGGCGCTTTGAGAGATTTCAGCACCATTGTCTGCACCTCTCAACGAGCTTACAAAGAAGGATGTGCCTTTGTTTGGGGTACCGTGATAGGAAGAAGCCTTCACGGTATTGAAAGCTAAGTTGACACATGCTCCTTTACTCCAACTTCCTGATTTTAATAAGACTTTTGAGCTTGAATGTGATGCTAGTGGAATTGGATTAGAGGTGTGTTATTACAAGATGGCAAACCTGTTGCATACTTTTCTCAAAAATTGAGTGGGCCTAGTCTGAATTACTCTACTTATGATAAAGAATTATATGCTCTTGTTCGACTATAGAAACATGGCAACATTATTTATGGCCCAAAGAATTTGTTATACATTCTGATCATGAATCTTTGAAACATATTAAAAGTCAAGCTAAACTGAATCGTAGACATGCTAAATGGGTTGAATTCATTGAGACTTTCCCTTATGTCATTAAACACAAGAAGGGTAAAGAAAATGTTATTGTCGATGCATTGTCTCGTCGCTATACTATGCTTTCACAACTTGACTTCAAAATATTTGGTTTGGAGACCATCAAAGATCAATATGTGCATGATGCTGATTTTAAAGATGTATTGCAGAATTGTAAAGAAGGAAGAACATGGAACAAGTTTGTCGTTAATGATGGATTTGTGTTCCGTACTAACAAGCTATGCATTCCAGCTAGCTCCGCTCGCCTTTTGTTGTTGCAGGAGGCGATGGAGGAGGACTAATGGGACACTTTGGCGTGAAGAAGACGGAGGACGACTTGCTACACATTTCTTTTGGCCAAAGATGAGACGGGATATTGAGCGCTTTATTGCTCACCGCACTACATGTCAAAAAGCTAAGTCACGACTCAATCCTCATGGTTTATATATGCCTTTGCCTGCACTCTAGTGTTCCTTGGGAGGATATATCTATGGACTTTGTTTTAGGTTTACCTAGAACAAAGAAGGTGAGGGATAGCATATTTGTTGTCGTGGATAGATTCTCAAAATGGCACACTTTATACCATGTCATAAAAGCGATGATGTCATTAATGTTGCTGATTTGTTCTTTCGTGAAATTATTCGCTTGCATGGTGTGCCAAATACTATTGTTTCAGATCGTGATACTAAATTTCTTAGCCACTTTTGGAGATGTTTATGGGCTAAGTTGGGGACTAAACCGCTTTTAGTACTACTTGTCACCCCCAAACCGATGGATAAACCAAGTAGTCAATAGAACATTGTCTACTATGCTTAGGGCTGTTCTAAAGAAAAATAAGAAAATGTGGGAGGAATGCTTGCCTCATATTGAATTTGCTTATAATCGCTCATTGCATTCTACTACTAAGATGTGCCCTTTGAAGTTGTGTATGGTTTCCTACCTCGCACCTATTGATTTGTCGCTTCTTCCATCTTCGGAGAAGGTTAATTTTGATGCTAAAGAACGTGTTGAATTGATTTTAAAAATGCATGAGTTAACTAAGGAAAACATTGAGCGATGAATGCTAAATATAAACTTGTCGGAGATAAGGGTAGAAAACATGTTGTGTTTGCACCGAGATCTTGTTTGGTTACATTTGCGTAAGGATAGATTTCCTGATTTGCACAAATCAAAGCTAATGCCACGTGCTGCTGGTCCCTTTAAGGTCCCTTTAAGATTTGAATCCATATTTGGGTGAGGAAGATGAACTTCCGTCGAGGACAACTTCATTTCAAGAAGGGGAGGATGATGAGGACATCAATACCATTGTTACACCCACAGCCCCTGCTGCTATACATACTAGACCAATTACTAGAGCTCACGCACGCCAACTAAATTACCAGGTACTTTCATTTCTTGGTAATGATTCTAATGTTCATGAGAATATGATGCTGCCTAAATTGGATACATATGTTTTGCTTACAAATGAAGGGCCTAGCTTGGAGAAGGATGAACATTGGAGCAAGAACAAGCATGGAGATGATGGCATGCTAAGGGGGACAAGAATGGAGTTACAAGTGATGATTTCAGACTTTGAAGCCACCATAATGAGTGCATGAAGCCTTGGACGAAATATACAAGATGCCACTTCATAAATTTCGTCCAGAGGCTATTCTAGGTGTCATATACCTTATTATTGGGCCAGCCCATGTAATTTCGAAATACATTAGTATAGGCTATTTTAGAGTCCGATGTGTGGGAAACAAGAGATAGGGTTAGTTTCGACCCTCCACCAAGGGCCACGAAATTCTCCCCTCTTCCTCCATATATACAGCCCTTAGGGCACCGCTTAGACTTTGGGTTTTGTTTAGATTAAAAGTTCGCCATAGCTGCAACTTCACAGATTTCGCTTGTATTCAACGACTGCATAAAGGCGCCACAGTAACCCCACCTTGATCAATAAAGCTTTCATCTTATATTCGCAATATCCAGATTGCAATCTCAGCTTGCTTGTTCTTCGCTTGCTCGCAGGAAAAATGACCTTCGTGGTCGTTGATCGTGTTCGCGTGGTCAATAACCTCTCGAGTTGGTTTAGCGACAGCTATAGGCGCGACGTCCTCGCACGTTCGTAGTCGGATCGTCAAAGTCGACTTCCACCAAAGCGAAATCCACCATCTCATCGAAAGACGGGACACCTTTGCCTCTATCAAGTTGTGAGAGGAGTGATGTCACCTCGGTTTCAAGAGCTCTTGCACGTGCTCGAGTCATCGGTCCTTGTGGTGTTGTAGGTGTTGATGTAGAGTCCATGGGGATGATGGAAGGATGCTCCGCATCAGAATAAGGCATATAGCCGCTGGATTTTCTTCAATTTACGGCCAAATGAGATTGCCCGGATCATAGAGCATCTGCAGAAAGGTACGTTTGTCCCTACCAGGGGGTTAATGTCTATAAGCAACATAATCTCTCGAATTTCCTTTGAAAGGAAGTGCCAATGGGTTCAGAAACTTGTCCGAAAAACAGCGATTTAATGATGTTCTTTGACTTTCGTACAAAAGTGCTGCTTAAGGCTGAATTTAAGGGTACTCCGGCCTCCCGCACAAGCGGGAGTATTTTTGATTCACGCGCACGCGAAAGCAGTTTGAGTACTTATGGGTCCGACACGGACCAATGACAAAATTATGACCGCTTTAGTGCACATCCGTCCTTTCTATGGCGCTCCTTGAAAGTACTTCATTTTCTCGCGCTTTTTTGCCGATTGCTCTAAATTTCTTGTCCTCTAAAGAGGAGATATCGCTTCCACATATATATTGAACAATGCCAGAATGCACTTGTGTTCTTGGCTTTCACGCCGCATGAGTTACAAAGATGCCATCCAAATGAAAATAAGGAGAATAAGGCATATAGCCTTTGGATTTTCTTCAATTTACGGCCAAATGAGATTGCCTGATCATAAAGCATCCAGAGAAACGTACGCTTGTCCCTACCAGGGGCTAATGTCTATAACCAACATAATCTCTCGAATTTTCTTCAAAAGGAAGTGCCAAGGGCTTCGTAAACTTGTCTATAAAACAATGATTTAATGATGTTCTTTGACTTTCAGGGCCAAAAAGTCCTGCTTGAGGCTAAATTTGAGGGTACTTCACGCCTCTGGCGCAATCGGGAGTATTTTTGATTCACATACGCCATGAAAGCAGTTTGAGTACTTATGGGTCCGACATGACCAATGACAAAATTATGACCGCTTTAGTGAACATCCGTCTTTCTATGGCACTTCTTGAAAGTACTTCATTTTCTCGCGCTTTTTTGCGATTGCCCCAAAATTTCTTGTCCTCTAAAGAGGAGATATGGCTTGCACGTATATATTGAACAATGCCAGGAATGCACTTTTGTTCTTGGCTTTCACGTGCATGAGTTACAGCATGCCATCCGGCGAAAATAAGGAGAATAAGGCATATAGCCTTCGGATTTTCTTCAATTTTCGGCCAAATGAGATTACCCGGATCATACAACATCTGCAGAAAGGTATGTTTGTCCCTACCTTGGGGGCTAATGTCTACAAGCAACATAATCTCTCGAATTTCCTTCAGAAGGAAGTGCCAATGGGTTCAGAAACTTGTCTATAAAACAGCGACGAATGATGTTCTTTGACTTTTAGGGTCAAAAAGTCCTACTTAAGGCTGAATTTGAGGGTACTCCAGGCCTCCGGGCGCAAGCGGGGAGTACTTTTTGATTCACATACCGCCATGAAAGCAGTTTGAGTACTTATGGGTCCGACACGGACCAATGACAAAATTATGACCATTTTAGTGAACATCCGTCCATTCTATGGCGCCCTTGAAAGTACTTCATTTTCGCGCGCTTTTTGCCGATTGCCCAAAATTTCTTGTCATCTATAGCGGAGATATCGCTTCCACGATATATCGACCGATGCCAGAATGCCCTTTTGTTCTTGGCTTTCACGCCGCATGAGTTACAAAGATGCCATCCGCAAAAACAAGGAGAATAAGGCATATAGCCGCTGGATTTTCTTCAATTTACGGCCAAATGAGATTTCCCGGATCATAGAGCATCTGCAGAAAGGTACGTTAGTCCCTACCAGGGGGGCTAATGTCTATAAGCAACATAATCTCTCGAATTTCCATCAAAAGGAAGTGCCAATGGGTGCAGAAACTTGTCTGAAAAACAGCGACGAATGATGTTCTTTGACTTTCAGAGCCAATAAGTCCTGCTTAAGGCTGAATTTGAGGGAACATCTGTCCATTCTATGGCAGTCCTTGAAAGTACTTCATTTTCTCGTGCGCTTTTTCCCTGATTGCCCCCAAATTTCTTGTCCCCTATAGAGGAGATATCGTTTCCACATATATATTGACCGATGCCAGGAATGCACTTTTGTTCTTGGCTTTCACGCGCATGAGTTACAAAGATGCCATCCGCCAAAACAAGGAGAATAAGGCATATAGCCATGGATTTTCTTCAATTTACGCCAAATGAGATCGCCTGATCATAGAGCATCTACGTAAGGTACGCTTTGTCCCTACCTTGGGGGCTAATGTCTATAAGCAACATAATCTCTCGATTTCCTTCAAAAGGAAGTGCCAATGGGTTTAGAAACTTATCTCAAAAAAACAACGAATGATGATCTTTGATGATGTTCTTTGACTTTCAGGCCAAAAAGTCCTGCTTAAGGCTGAATTTGAGGGTACTCGGCCTCCCGGCGCAAGCGGGAGTATTTTTGATTTGCTTGGCTTTCACGCCATGAGCAGTTTGAGTACTTATGGGTCCGACACGGACCAATGACAAAATTATGACCATTTTAGTGAACATCTGTCCATTCTATGGCGCCCCTTGAAAGTACTTCATTTTCTCGCCGCGCTTTTTCTATGCCCGATTGCCCTAAAATTTCTTGTCCTCTATAGCGGAGATATCGCTTCCACATATATATTGACCGATGCCAGAATGCACTTTTGTTCTTGGCTTTCACGCCGCATGAGTTACAAAGATGCCATCCGCAAAAATAAGGAGAATAAGGCATATAGCCTTTGGATTTTCTTCAATTTACGCCAAATGAGATTGCCCGGATCATAGAGCATCTGCAGAAGGTACGCTTTGTCCCTACCAGGGGGCTAATGTCTATAAGCAACATAATCTCTCGAATTTCCTTCAAAAGGAAGTGCCAATGGGTTCGTAAACTTGTCTATAAAACAGCGATGTTAATGATGTTCTTTGACTTTCAGGCCAAAAAGTCCCGCTTAAGGCTGAATTTGAGGGTACTCCGGCCTCCCGGCGCAAGCGGGAGTATTTTTGATTCGCGCTTGCCATGAAAGCAGTTTGAGTACTTATGGGTCCGACATGGACTCAATGACAAAATTATGACCGCTTTAGTGAACATCTATCCATTCTATGGCGCCTTGAAAGTACTTCATTTTCGCGCGCTTTTTGCGATTGCCCCAAAATTTCTTGTCCTCTATAGAGGAGATATCGTTTCCACATATATTGACCGATGCCAGAATGCCCTTTTGTTCTTGGCTTTCACGCGCATGAGTTACAAAGATGCCATCCGCTAAAAACAAGGAGAATAAGGCATATAGCCACTGGATTTTCTTCAATTTACGCCAAATGAGATTGCCCGATCATAGAGCATCCGCAGAAGGTACGCTTGTCCCTACTAGGGGGCTAATGTCTATAAGCAACATAATCTCTCGAATTTCCTTCAAAAGGAAGTGCCAATGGGTTCGTAAACTTGTCTCTAAAAAGCAAATGACGATGATGTTCTTTGACTTTCAGGCCAAAAAGTCCTGCTTAAGGCTGAATTTGAGGGTACTCCGGCCTCCGGCGCAAGCGGGAGTATTTTTGATTCGCAAGCGCTTCGCCGTGAGCAGCAGTTTGAGTACTTATGGGTCCGACACGACCAATGACAAAATTATGACCGCTTTAGTGAACATCTATCCTTTCTATGGTAGTCCTTGAAAGTACTTCATTTTCTCGCGCTTTTGCCCGATTGCCCTAAAATTTCTTGTCCTCTAAAGAGGAGATATCGCTTCCACATATATATTGAACAATGCCAGGAATGCACTTCTGTTCTTGGCTTTCACGCGCATGAGTTACAGCATGCCATCCGGCAAAAATAAGGAGAATAAGGCATATAGCCTTTGGATTTTCTTCAATTTACGGCCAAATGAGAGTGCCCGGATCAGAGAGCATCTGTAGAAAGGTACGTTTGTCCCCTACCAGGGGGGCTAATGTCTATAAGCGACATAATCTCTCGAATTTCCTTCAAAAGGAAGTGCCAATGGGTTCAGAAACTTGTCTATAAAACAGCAACGAATGATGTTCTTTGACTTTCAGGGCCAAAAAGTCCTACTTAAAGCTGAATTTGAGGGTACTCTGGGCCTCTTGGCGCAAGCGGGAGTATTTTTGATTCATTCAGGCCATGAAAGCAGTTTGAGTACTTATGGGTCCGACATGGACTCAATGACAAAATTATGACCGCTTTAGTGAACATCTATCCATTCTATGGCGCCCTTGAAAGTACTTCATTTTCTCGCGCCTTTTTTTTGCCTCGATTGCCCCAAAATTTCTTGTCCTCTATAGCGGAGATATCGCCCACATATATATTGACCGATGCCAGAATGCCCTTTTGTTCTTGGCTTTCACGCCGCATGAGTTACAAAGATGCCATCCGCAAAAACAAGGAGAATAAGGCATATAGCAGCTGGATTTTCTTCAATTTACGGCCAAATGAGATTGCCTTGATCATAGAGCATTTGCGAAAGGTAAGTTTGTCCCTACCAGGGGGCTAATGTCTATAAGCAACATAATCTCTCGATTTCCTTCAAAAGGAAGTGCCAATGGGTTCGTAAACTTGTCCGAAAAAACAACGATTTAATGATGTTCTTTGACTTTCGTACAAAAAGTCATGCTTAAGGCTGAATTTGAGGGTACTCCGCCTCCCCGCAAGCGGGAGTATTTTTTGGATTCGCGCACTCGCCGCGAGTAGTTTGAGTATTTATGGGTCCGACACAGACTCCGAATGACAAAATTATGACCGTTTTTGATAGAAGCGGGGTGTCCCGATCTTTCGATGAGATGATAACTATCGATTTGGTGGAGACGACTTTGACGATCCGACTACAAACGTGCACGACATTGCGCCTTAGCAATCGCTAAACCAACTCCGAGAGGTTATCACCACGCGGAGCACAATCAACTCCGACCACGAAGGTCTATTCCTGCAAGCAATCAAGAACAAGCAAGAATATGATAAAAGCAATCTGAATATTGCGAGTATGTATGAAGTATTGGTAAAGACGGAACTGTAAGCGGTCTTGGTCCGGTCGTTGGACACAAACGGCAGTAATGGTTGCAATGGCTAACTTTTGACTAAACAAATCCCGAGGAAAAGCTACTAGATGGATCTACTTATATAGGAGCAAGGGTGGCGGCCAAGGAGGTGGAGGACGTCCCAAGGCAGCCTAAAACCAACCCTAGGTCATACAAGGCTCATGGGCCCAGTGGAGGTGACGAACACCTTTGGACTTGTAGTTTGACTCGGATTCTGCTGCAGCGTCAGATTGTTTCGTCCATAACTCAATGCTCCGGACGGATTTTAA
Organism: Aegilops speltoides; assembly: GCA_021437245.1. Classification (NCBI taxonomy): domain Eukaryota; kingdom Viridiplantae; phylum Streptophyta; class Magnoliopsida; order Poales; family Poaceae; genus Aegilops; species Aegilops speltoides. The sequence goes on along the minus strand of JAHHZJ010002771.1, from coordinate 14,552 downwards.
GGTGATTCCAATTGTGCTGGAAAGAGCATGAAATCTACTTTGCAACAAAAAAAGAATCACCCAATTCGGAGTCCGTATGGAAAAGTTGTTGGCGTTTTGAGTCAGGTATGTCTGTGCAGTCCGAATCTGAGTCCAAAACGTGAGAGACTTGGACTCTATCTTCTCTTGGGCCAAAAGTGACGTGAGAGAACTTTTTGAACAGCAAATAAACATCTCTTTCTTCCTTATCTTCATATGTGGATTGTACAAATGTCCCATACACCTGCAATAAGACAAAACACAAAAGTGTGTGAAGTATTTTTGTTCTGGATAACATAAATAGATTATTGAATAGTTTGCACTAGAAATCACCTGACAAATATGCATGTATACAATATTTTTGGTCATATCCAAGGTAGTCATGTCCTCATCATCCTCCCCATCTTGAAAATAAAGCCGTCCTCGGCGTTGCTTAATCTGAAATGTGGCTAACGAAAGAGACAAGGTGTACATGTTGTATATGTATACGTCATCCATTTTTACTTCCCTTGATTTTTGCATATATGACACATGAATAGATGAGTAACTTGCATAGTTCATAAAATCTAAAGCCAACAAATTAGCACAAGAACAGGAAGGCATGAAAATATTGCAACTCAGTTTGCACATATAAGTGAAGCTCTTATTTATTTCAAAAGATTGACAATGTTCATCATTAAACCATCCCAACATTGGTGAATAAACCTTATTTGAATCAAATTTACATGCTACAACATGCTTAGATAAGCAAACATGCAATGAGTCATTCGACACGTAATCATCACCAAGATTAGAGGTCATATCAAAATGATTAAACATTGATTCTTTTGCATCAACAGCTAATTCAATGGGTGCACTCAAAATTGTTGGTATTTCAGTTGTTTGATCACATGACGATTCATGACAAAGATCAAGATTCTCTAAAATAGGTGTTGTGCTCAATCACTGTGTAACTCAACACATGATGCATTCAAGTTAACTAGGATGCATCATTCTCATGTGAAGTTATATCATCAATACCTTTATCATTACCTTGTCGCAAAGACGAGCTGATGTAGATACACACGTAGACAATGCACCATACTCTTGAGATGATGTCGCGCCACAATCCGAGGTGGGGCTTCTAGTAGGTGCAACGGTGGAGGAACCAACCGACGGTGGTGAGCATGAACTGAATAGTAGCTGTTGTAGAAGTCACCCAATGCATCCTCCTCAGAATCGCTCTCAAAGGAACAAGCACGAACATACATACCGGTAATGCAACGAGGAATATATCAAATCTTGCTCGAATATCATGGTTCAAACCACCAAAAATCTATTCATTGTATCATCCTCGATTCTTCTATGTCACAATGATGCATATAAGATTTGAACTCTTGGTAGTAAGTATGAACAGTGTTATTGCCTTGTTTAAATTGTTCAAATTTATGGCAATTCACGACGATAGTAAGGAGGAAAAACTGTTTTCTCCTTACATCTTTCAAATCTTTCCAAGTTGTGGGTTGGTTATCAATGTTTTTCTTACAATGCACACTCCACCAAATGTATAAAACCAAGAATGCTCTAGTGGCAGCTCAGACTCGCCAAGTTCGTAAAAACATGCTGACTAAAAACTTGTTCTACTTCAAGCTCCCAAGCTAGATAAATAGCAGGATTAAATCTACCTCAAATGACGGTAAAGAGCTAACTGGCCATGTGCTTGTGTGTGTTGTCCCAACTCTCGTGATGGTGAAGATGTGTTCGTCGTCCAAGAACTTCTATCTCCTAAACCTTTCATGATTAGTAGAAACAAGAAACAAAATTCAAGAATAATGTTCCTATGAACTACTAGGATGTGGTTGTAAAGTGCTCACAAGAAAGCAAATATCAATATCTTACAAGTTCTTACCATGCGGCAGTGGTGACAGCAACCAGCGGTGTCAAGTAACTCAAGATTGTGTAAAGCGATTGCCGGGGAACGACGATACACGGTGTAGAAATATGTGGAGCTGGGTTGGCTATATATGGTAGCAAAAATTTAGCAATAATCAATTCAAAGATGCAATGTTGAATAAACGCCAACGACGCAGATCAGGCGGGTCCTAGGCTAGACCGACTAGAGACGCGAGCCTAGAACACTAATGAGGTCACGGCGTAGCACAACTAGCATCAATGAAGGATACTAAGTAGCTCTTGACGGCAAGATATAAGTGAAGATCACAACGGTAGTGAAGATAATGATGAAAAACAACTACCAAGCAGGACATACAACAACTCTGTCTCCAACTTTCCTCTTGAAAACTTTGAGCCAATTTCTGATAAATTCTTTCAAAGAATGCAACTAACTCAAGCTTACCAATGCAAAAAGAATCACTCAATTCCGAGTTGATATGAGGAGTCAAACAATCCAAAACTGGCGTGAAAAATTGGAACAAGCTGTGTTCACGAACTTCAGAGGGCAAAAAGTCCTATTTAGAAGCCGATTTTGAGGTGTCAAATAATGAACTAGATTCTGCAACTATTTAGATGCGGCTCGGTGCTAGCTTCAATTTGAGTACTCACGGAGCCAAAACGGACTTCGTATGAGGAAGATACACCCGTTTTACTGAACAGTGCGCAAAATAGATTCCAATCCGAATTTAGGTACGAGACTGATTCTAGATAGATCCGTTTTTTCCTTCTTTTTTTTTCCTCACGCTTTTTTTTTTTTTCTTTTTTTTTTTCTTTTCTTTTTTCTCTTTTTTTCGCTTTTTTATTTTCTCCTCTTTCCAACACAAACTAGATAAGATGCAGATTGATCAAAGCGAAGATGTGAATGACCTCAACTATGATTATGACAATGAACAGCAGTGAGCACGTGGTGGAAATTAATAGATGGGATGGTGGATAGCGGAAGGATAATGATGCAGCGGCGGCGTGACTAATGTGAATGTAACTCAAACTCTAAAGGAACTAGACACTAAGACCAGCAAATCGACACGACGATGCAACCGATAATTCAACTATGCAAGCAATGAATAGAAAATTGCAAAGGCTCAGACTCGCTTGGATAAAGGATGAATAGATCTAACTTTTTTGTGGCTTTTTCATGGACTCAGAGGTACGAATGATGATGCGATCTAAACTATGAAAAACTCAGAAAATCTCGATACCACTTGATAGAGGCGGGTGTCCCGATCTTCGATGAGATGATAACTATCGATTTGGTGGAGACGATTTTGACGATCCGACTACAAACGCGTGCACGACGCTATGCGCTTTAGCAATCGCTAAACCAACTCCGAGAGGTTATTGACCACGCCGAGCACAATCAACTCGACCACGAAGGTCTATTCCTGCAAGCAATCAAGAACAAGCAAGAATATGATAAAAGCAATCTGAATATTGCGGTATGTATGAAGTATTGGTAAAGATGGGGATCCGTAAGCGGTCTTAGTCTGGTCGTTGGACACAAACGGCACACGGTTGCAATGGCTAACTTTGACTAAACAAATCCCGAGGAAAAAGCTACTAGATGGATCTACTTATATAGGAGCAAGGGTGGCGGCCAAGGAGGTGGGAGGACGTCCCAAGGCAGCCTAAAACCAACCCTAGGTCATACAAGGCTCATGGGCCTGTGGAGGTGACGAACACCTTTGGACTTGTAGTTTGACTCGGATTCTGCTGCAGCGATTGTTTCGTCCATAACTCAACGCTCCGGACGGATTTTAAGGTGATTCCAATTGTGCTGGAAAGAGCATGAAATCTACTTTGCAACAAAAAAGGATCACCCAATTCGAGTCCGTATGAAAAATTTGTTGGCGTTTTGAGTCAGGTATGTCTGCAGAAGTCCGAATCCGAGTCCAAAACGTGAGAGACTTGGACTCTATCTTCTCTTGGGCCAAAAGTGACGTGAGAGAACTTTTTGAACAGCAAATAAACATCTCTTTCTTCCTTATCTTCATATGTGGATTGTACAAATGTCCCATACACCTGCAATTAGACAAAACACAAAAGTGTGTGAAGTATTTTTGTTCTGGATAACATAAATAGATTATTGAATAGTTTGCACTAGAAATCACCTGACAAATATGCATGTATGCAATATTTTTGGTCATATCCAAGGTAGTCATGTCCTCATCAGTTTTAGTGAACATCTGCCCTTTCTATGGCAGTCCTTGAAAGTACTTCATTTTCTCGTGCGCTTTTCGCCTGATTGCCCCAAAATTTCTTGTCCTCTAAAGAGGAGATATTGTTTCCACATATATTGCACAATGCCAGGAATGCACTTCTGTTCTTGGCTTTCACGTGCATGAGTTACAGCATGCCATCCGGCGAAAATAAGGAGAATAAGGCATATAGCCTTTGGATTTTCTTCAATTTACGGCCAAATGAGAGTGCCCGGATCATAGAGCATCTGCAGAAAGGTACGTTTGTCCCTACCAGGGGGCAAATGTCTATAAGCAACATAATCTCTTGAAATCCTTCAAAAGGAAGTGCCAATGGGTTCAGAAACATGTCTATAAAACAGCAACGAATGACGTTCTTTGACTTTCAGTGCCAAAAAGTCCTGCTTAAGGCTGAATTTGAGGGTACTCCGGGCCTCCTGGCGCAAGCGGGGAGTATTTTTGATTCACAGGCGCCATGAAAGCAGTTTGAGTACTTATGGGTCCGACATGGACTCAATGACAAAAATATGACCGCTTTAGTGAACATCTGTCCATTCTATGGCGCCCTTGAAAGTACTTCATTTTCTCGCGCTTTTTGCCCGATTGCCCAAAATTTCTTGTCCTCTATAGCGGAGAGATCGCTTCACATATATATCGACCGATGCCAGAATGCCCTTTTGTTCTTGGCTTTCACGCACATGAGTTACAAAGATGCCATCCGCTAAAACAAGGAGAATAAGGCATATAGTCACTGGATTTTCTTCATTTTACGGCTAAATGAGATCGCCTCGATCATAGAGCATCTGCAGAAGGTACGCTTGTCCCTACCAAGGGGCTAATGTCTATAAGCAACATAATCTTCGCATTTCCTTCAAAAGGAAGTGCCAATGGGTTCGTAAACTTATCTCAAAAACAGCGACGAATGACGTTCTTTGACTTTCGTGGCCAAAAGTCTTGCTTAAGGCTGAATTTGAGGGTACTCCGGCCTCCCCGCGCAAGCAGGAGTATTTTTGATTTGCACGCCGCCACGAGCAGTTTGAGTACTTATGGGTCCGACACGGACCAATGACAAAATTATGACCGCTTTAGTGAACATCCGTCCTTTCTATGGCGGACCTTGAAAGTACTTCATTTTCTCGCACTTTTGCCCGATTGTTCTAAAATTTCTTGTCCTCTAAAGAGGAGATATCGTTTCCACATATATATTGAACAATGCCAGGAATGCACTTCTGTTCTTGGCTTTCACGCGCATGAGTTACAGCATGCCATCCGGCGAAAATAAGGAGAATAAGGCATATAGCGTTTGGTTTCTTTAATTTACGGTCAAATGAGAGTGCCCGGATCATAGAGCATCTGCAGAAAGGTACGTTTGTCCCTATCATGGGGGCTAATGTCTATAAGCAACATAATCTCTCGCATTTCCTTCAAAAGGAAGTGACAATGGGTTCAGAAACTTGTCCATAAAACAGCAGCGAATGATGTTCTTTGACTTTCAGGGCCAAAAAGTCCTGCTTAAGGCTGAATTTGAGGGTACTCGGGCCTATTGGCGCAAGCGGGAGTATTTTTGATTCACATATTGTCATGAAAGCAGTTTGAGTACTTATGGGTCCGACATGGACTCAATGACAAAATTATGACCGCTTTAGTGAAGATCTGTCCATTCTATGGCGCCCCTTGAAAGTACTTCATTTTCTCGCGCTTTTTGCCGATTGCCCTAAAATTTCTTGTCCTCTATAGAGGAGATATCGCTTCCACATATATATTGAACAATGCCAGAATGCACTTTGTTCTGGCTTCCACGCCGCATGAGTTACAAAGATGCCATCCTCGCTAAAATAAGGAGAATAAGGCATATAGCCTTTGGATTTTCTTCAATTTACGCCAAATGAGATCGCCTTGATCATAGAGCATCCGCAGAAGGTACGCTTGTCCCTACCAGGGGGCTAATGTCTATAAGCAACATAATCTCTTGAATTTCCTTCAAAAGGAAGTGCCAATGGGTTCGTAAACTTGTCTATAAAACAAATGATTTAATGATGTTCTTTGACTTTCAGGGCCAAAAAGTCCTGCTTAAGGCTGAATTTGAGGGTACTCCGGCCTCCCGGCGCAAGCGGGAGTATTTTTGATTCACATACGCCATGAAAGCAGTTTGAGTACTTATGGGTCCGACATGGACTCAATGATAAAATTATGATCGTGTTAGTGAACATCTGTCCATTCTATGGCGCCCTTGAAAGTACTTCATTTTCTCGCGCGCTTTTGCCCGATTGCCCTAAAATTTCTTGTCCTCTATAGAGGAGATATCGCTTCCACATATATATTGACCGTGCCAGAATGCCCTTTTGTTCATGGCTTTCATGCGCATGAGTTACAAAGATGCCATCCGCTAAAACAAGGAGAATAAGGCATATAGTCACTGGATTTTCTTCAATTTACGACCAAATGAGATTGCCCGGATCATAGAGCATCTGCAGAAAGGTACGTTTGTCCCTACCAGGGGGCTAATGTCTATAAACAACATAATCTCTCGCATTTCCTTCAAAAGGAAGTCCAATGGGTTCAGAAACTTGTCTGAAAAACAGCGAAGAATTATGTTCTTTGACTTTCAGGGCCCAAAAGTCCTGCTTAAGGCTGAATTTGAGGGTACTCCGGGCCTATTGGCGCAAGCGGGGAGTATTTTTGATTCACACGCCATGAAAGCAGTTTGAGTACTTATGGGTCCGACACGGACTTCAATGACAAAATTATGACCGCTTTAGTGAACATCCGTCCTTTCTATGGCGCCCTTGAAAGTACTTCATTTTCTCGCATGCGCTTTTGCCCGATTGCCCTAAAATTTCTTGTCCTCTAAAGAGGAGATATCGCTTCCACATATATATGAACAATGCCAGAATGCACTTTTTCTTGGCTTTCACGCCGCATGAGTTACAAAGATGCCATCCGGGAAAATAAGGAGAATAAGGCATATAGCCTTTGATTTTCTTCAATTTACGGCCAAATGAGATCGCCTTGATCATAGAGCATCCGCAGAAGGTACGCTTGTCCCTACCAGGGGGCTAATGTCTATAAGCAACATAATCTCTCGAATTTCCTTCAAAAGGAAGTCCCAATGGGTTCGAAACTTGTCTATAAATCAGCGATTTAATGATGTTCTTTGACTTTCGGCCAATTAGTCCTGCTTAAGGCTGAATTTGAGGGTACTCCGCCTCCCGGCGCAAGCGGAGTAATTTTTGATTCACAGCGCCATGAAAGCAGTTTGAGTACTTATGGGTCCGACATGGACTCTGAATGACAAAATTATGACCGTTTTAGTGAACATCTGTCCATTCTATGGCAGTCCTTGAAAGTACTTTGATTTTCTCGTGCGCTTTTTGCTTGATTGCCCCAAAATTTCTTGTCCTCTAAAGAGGAGATATCGTTTCCACATATATATTGAACAATGCCAGGAATGCACTTCTGTTCTTGGCTTTCACGCACATGAGTTACAGCATGCCATCCGGCGAAAATAAGGAGAATAAGGCATATAGCCTTTGGATTTTCTTCAATTTACGGCCAAATGAGAGTGCCCGGATCATAGAGCATCTGCAGAAAGGTACGTTTGTCCCTACCAGGGGGCTAATGTCTATAAGCAACATTATCTCTCGAATTTCCTTAAAAAGGAAGTGCCAAGGGACTCAGAAACTTGTCTATAAAACAGCAACGAATGATGTTCTTTGACTTTCAGGGCCAAAAATTCCTGCTAAAGGCTGAATTAGAGGGTACTCCGGACCTCCTGGTGAAGCGGGGAGTATTTTTTGGATTCGCGCGCTCGCCGCGAGCAGTTTGAGTACTTATGGGTCCGACATGGACTCCGAATGACAAAATTATGACCGTTTTAGTGAACATCTGTCCATTCTATGGCAGTCCTTGAAAGTACTTCATTTTCTCGTGCGCTTTTTGCCTGATTGCCCCAAAATTTCTTGTCCTCTATAGCTGAGATATCGCTTCCACATATATATCGACCGATGCCAGAATGCCCTTTTGTTCTTGGCTTTCACGCCGCATGAGTTACAAAGATGCCATCCGCTAAAACAAGGAGAATAAGGCATATAGCCACCGGATTTTCTTCAATTTACGCCAAATGAGATTGCCCTGATCATAGAGCATCCGCAGAAGGTACGCTTGTCCCTACCAGGGGCTAATGTCTATAAGCAACATAATCTCTCGATTTCCTTCAAAAGGAAGTGCCAATGGGTTCGTAAACTTGTCTCAGAAACAGCGATTTAATGATGTTCTTTGACTTTCGGGGCCAATAAGTGCTGCTTAAGGCTGAATTTGAGGGTACTCCGCTTCCCGCGCGCAGCGGGAGTATTTTTGATTCACAAGGCCGCGAGAGCAGTTTGAGTACTTATGGGTCCGACATGGACTCAATGACAAAATTATGACCGCTTTAGTGAAGATCTGTCCATTCTATGGCGCCCTTGAAAGTACTTCATTTTCGCGCGCTTTTTGCCGATTGCCCTAAAATTTCTTGTCCTCTATAGAGGAGATATCATTTCCACATATATATCGACCGATGCCAGAATGCCCTTTGTTCTTGGCTTTCACGCGATGAGTTACAGCATGCCATCCGGCTAAAACAAGGAGAATAAGGCATATAGCCGCTGGATTTTCTTCAATTTACGGCCAAATGAGATTGCCCGGATCAAAGAGCATCTGCAGAAAGGTACGTTTGTCCCTACCAGGGGGCTAATGTCTATAAGCAACATAATCTCTCGAAATTCCTTCAAAAGGAAATGCAAATGGGTTCATAAACTTGTCTATAAAGCAGCGACGAATGCTGTTCTTTGGCTTTCAGGGCCAAAAAGTCCTGCTTAAGGCTGAATTTGAGGGTACTCCAGGACTCCTGGCGCAAGCGGGGAGTATTTTTGATTCGCCCGCTCGCCGCGAGCAGTTTGAGTACTTACGGGTCCAACATGGACTCAATGACAAAATTATGACCATTTTAGTGAACATCTGTCCATTCTATGGCGCCCTTGAAAGCACTTCATTTTCTCGCATGCTTTTTGCCCGATTGCCCTAAAATTTCTTGTCCTCTATAGAGGAGATATCGCTTCCAAATATATATTGACAGATGCCGAATGCCCTTTTGTTCATGGCTTTCATGCGCATGAGTTACAAAGATGCCATCCGCTAAAACAAGGAGAATAAGGCATATAGTCACTGGATTTTCTTCAATATACGGCCAAATGAGATTGCCTTGATCATAGAGCATTTGCAGAAAGGTACGCTTGTCCCTACCAGGGGCTAATGCTATAAGCAACATAATCTCTCCCATTTCCTTCAAAAGGAAGTGCCAATGGGTTCGTAAACTTGTCCAAAAAACAATGATTTAATTATGTTCTTTGACTTTCGTGGCCCAAAAGTCTTGCTTAAGGCTGAATTTGAGGGTACTCCGGCCTATTACGCAAGCGGGAGTATTTTTGATTCACGTCGCCATGAAAGCAGTTTGAGTACTTATGGGTCCGACACGGACCAATGACAAAATTATGACCGCTTTAGTGAACATCCGTCCTTTCTATGGCGCCCTTGAAAGTACTTCATTTTCTCGTGCGCTTTTTGCCCGATTGCCCCTAAAATTTTTGTCCTCTAAAGAGGAGATATCGCTTGCACATATATATTGAACAATGCCAGAATGCACTTTTGTTCTTGGCTTTCACGCCGCATGAGTTACAAAGATGCCATCCGCTAAAATAAGGAGAATAAGGCATATAGCCTTTGGATTTTCTTCAATTTACGGCCAAATGAGATTGCCTGATCATAGAGCATCCGCAAAAGGTACGCTTTGTCCCTACCAGGGGGCTAATGTCTATAAGCAACATAATCTCTCGAATTTCCTTCAAAAGGAAGTGCCAATGGGTTCGTAAACTTGTCTATAAAACAATGATTTAATGATGTTCTTTGACTTTCGTACAATAAGTCCTGCTTAAGGCTGAATTTGAGGGTACTCCGGCCTCCCGGCGCAAGCGGGAGTATTTTTGATTCACAGGCCATGAAAGCAGTTTGAGTACTTATGGGTCCGACATGGACTCAATGACAAAATTATGACCATTTTAGTGAAGATCTGTCCATTCTATGGCGTCCTTGAAAGTACTTCATTTTCTCGCATGCTTTTTGCCCGATTGCCCTAAAATTTCTTGTCCTCTATAGAGGAGATATCGCTTCCACATATATATTGACCGATGCCAGAATGCCCTTTTGTTCTTGGCTTTCACGCGCATGAGTTACAAAGATGCCATCCGCAAAAACAAGGAGAATAAGGCATATAGCCTTGGATTTTCTTCAATTTACGGCCAAATGAGATTGCCTTGATCATAGAGCATCCGCAGAAGGTACGCTTTGTCCCTACCAGGGGCTAATGTCTATAAGCAACATAATCTCTCGAATTTCCTTCAAAAGGAAGTGCCAATGGGTTCGTAAACTTGTCTAAAAACAATGATTTAATGATGTTCTTTGACTTTCGTGGCCAAAAGTCCCGCTTAAGGCTGAATTTGAGGGTACTCCGGCCTATTGGCGCAAGCGGGAGTATTTTTTGATTCACGCTATCGCCATGAAAGCAGTTTGAGTACTTATGGGTCCGACACGGACTTCAATGACAAAATTATGACCGCTTTAGTGAACATCTGTCCATTTCTATGGCGTCTTGAAAGTACTTCATTTTCTCGCATGCTTTTGCCGATTGCCCCAAAATTTCTTGTCCTCTATAGAGGAGATATCGCTTCCACATATATATTGAACAATGCCAGAATGCCCTTTTGTTCTTGGCTTTCACGCGCATGAGTTACAAAGATGCCATCCGCAAAAACAAGGAGAATAAGGCATATAGCCTTTGGATTTTCTTCAATTTACTACCAAATGAGATTGCCTTGATCATAGAGCATCCGCAAAAGGTACGCTTGTCCCTACCAGGGGGCTAATGTCTATAAGCAACATAATCTCTCGAATTTCCTTCAAAAGGAAGTGCCAATGGGTTCGTAAACTTGTCTATAAAACAATGATTTAATGATGTTCTTTGACTTTCAGGCCAAAAAGTCCTGCTTAAGGCTGAATTTGAGGGTACTCCGCCCTCTGGTGCAAGCGGGAGTATTTTTGATTCACATACCGCCATGAAAGCAGTTTGAGTACTTATGGGTCCGACATGGACTCAATGACAAAATTATGACCATTTTAGTGAACATCTGTCCATTCTATGGCGGTCCTTGAAAGTACTTCATTTTCTCGCGCGCTTTTTGCCCGATTGCCCTAAAATTTCTTGTCCTCTATAGAGGAGATATCGCTTCCACATATATATCGACCTTTGCCAGAATGCCCTTTTGTTCTTGGCTTTCACGCGCATGAGTTACAAAGATGCCATCCGCGAAAAACAAGGAGAATAAGGCATATAGCCTTTGGATTTTCTTCAATTTACGGCCAAATGAGATTGCCGGATCATAGAGCATCCGCAGAAGGTATGTTTGTCCCTTCCAGGGGGCTAATGTCTATAAGCAACATAATCTCTCGAATTTCCTTCAAAAGGAAGTGCCAATGGGTTCGTAAACTTGTCTATAAAACAATGATTTAATGATGTTCTTTGACTTTCAGGCCAAAAAGTCCTGCTTAAGGCTGAATTTGAGGGTACTCGGGCCTATTGCGCAAGCGGGAGTATTTTTGATTCACATACGCCATGAAAGCAGTTTGAGTACTTATGGGTCCGACACGGACTCAATGACAAAATTATGACCGCTTTAGTGAAGATCTGTCCATTCTATGGCGCCCTTGAAAGTACTTCATTTTCTCGCATGCTTTTTGCCCGATTGCCCTAAAATTTCTTGTCCTCTAAAGAGGAGATATCGTTTCCACATATATATTGAACGATGCCAGAATGCCCTTTTGTTCTTGGCTTTCACGCCGCATGAGTTACAAAGATGCCATCCAAATAAAACAAGGAGAATAAGGCATATAGCCTTTGGATTTTCTTCAATTTACGGCCAAATGAGATCGCCTTGATCATAGAGCATCCGCAAAAGGTACGCTTTGTCCCTACCAGGGGGCTAATGTCTATAAGCAACATAATCTCTCGAATTTCCTTCAAAAGGAAGTGCCAATGGGTTCATAAACTTGTCTATAAAACAAATGATTTAATGATGTTCTTTGACTTTCGTGGCCAAAAAGTCCTGCTTAAGGCTGAATTTGAGGGTACTCCGGCCTCCCGGCGCAAGCGGGAGTATTTTTGATTCGCGTGGCTCGCCATGAAAGCAGTTTGAGTACTTATGGGTCCGACATGGACTCAATGACAAAATTATGACCGCTTTAGTGAACATCTATCCATTCTATGGCGCCCTTGAAAGTACTTCATTTTCTCGCGCGCTTTTTGCCGATTGCCCTAAAATTTCTTGTCCTCTATAGAGGAGATATCGCTTCCACATATATATCGACCGCTGCCAGAATGCCCTTTTGTTCATGGCTTTCATGCGCATGAGTTACAAAGATGCCATCCGCAAAAACAAGGAGAATAAGGCATATAGCCTTGGATTTTCTTCAATTTACGGCCAAATGAGATTGCCTTGATCATAGAGCATCCGCAGAAGGTACGTTTGTCCCTACCAGGGGCTAATGTCTATAAGCAACATAATCTCTCGAATTTCCTTCAAAAGGAAGTGCCAATGGGTTCGTAAACTTGTCTATAAAACAATGATTTAATGATGTTCTTTGACTTTCGTGGCCAAAAGTCCTGCTTAAGGCTGAATTTGAGGGTACTCCGGCCTCCCTGGTGCAAGCGGGAGTATTTTTGATTCACATACCGCCATGAAAGCAGTTTGAGTACTTATGGGTCCGACATGGACTCAATGACAAAATTATGACCATTTTAGTGAAGATCTGTCCATTCTATGGCGCCCTTGAAAGTACTTCATTTTCTCGCGCTTTTGCCGATTGCCTAAAATTTCTTGTCCTCTATAGAGGAGATATCGCTTCCACATATATATTGACCGATGCCAGAATGCCCTTTTGTTCTTGGCTTTCACGCCGCATGAGTTACAAAGATGCCATCCGCTAAAACAAGGAGAATAAGGCATATAGCCATTGGATTTTCTTCAATTTACGGCCAAATGAGATTGCCCGGATCATAGAGCATCTGCAGAAAGGTATGTTTGTCCCTACCAGGGGGGCTAATGTCTATAAGCAACATAATCTCTCGAATTTCCTTCAAAAGGAAGTGCCAATGGGTTCAGAAACTTGTCTATAAAACAGCGACGAATGATGTTCTTTGACTTTCAGGGGCAAAAAGTCCTGCTTAAGGCTGAATTTGAGGGTACTCCGGGCCTCCTGGCGCAAGCGGGAGTATTTTTGATTCGCGCGCTCGCCGTGAGTAGTTTGAGTACTTATGGGTCCGACATGGACTCAATGACAAAATTATGACCGCTTTAGTGAACATCTATCCATTCTATGGCGTCCTTGAAAGTACTTCATTTTCTCGTGCGCTTTTTGCCTGATTGCCCCAAAATTTCTTGTCCTCTAAAGAGGAGATATCGTTTCCACATATATATTGAACAATGCCAGGAATGCACTTCTGTTCTTGGCTTTCACGCGCATGAGTTACAGCATGCCATCCGGCAAAAACAAGGAGAATAAGGCATATAGCCTTTGGATTTTCTTCAATTTACGGCCAAATGAGATTGCCCGGATCATAGAGCATCTGCAAAAAGGTACGTTTGTCCCTAACAGGGGGGCTAATGTCTATAAGCAATATAATCTCTCGAATTTCCTTCAAAAGGAACTGCCAATGGGTTCAGAAACTTGTCTATAAAACAGCGACGAATGATGTTCTTTGACTTTCAGGGCCAATAAGTGCTGCTTAAGGCTGAATTTGAGGGTACTCCGGCCTTCTAGCGCAAGCGGGAGTATTTTTGATTCACACTCATTCACGCGAAAGCAGTTTGAGTACTTATGGGTCCGACATGGACTCAATGACAAAATTATGACCGCTTTAGTGAACATCCGTCCATTCTATGGCGCCCTTGAAAGTACTTCATTTTCTCGCATGCTTTTTGCCGATTGCCCTAAAATTTCTTGTCCTCTATAGAGGAGATATCGCTTCCACATATATATTGACCGATGCTAGAATGCCCTTTTGTTCTTGGCTTTCACGCATGAGTTACAAAGATGCCATCCGCAAAAACAAGGAGAATAAGGCATATAGCCACTGGATTTTCTTCAATTTACTACCAAATGAGATTGCCTTGATCATAGAGCATCCGCAGAAGGTACGTTTGTCCCTACCAGGGGCTAATGTCTATAAGCAACATAATCTCTCGATTTCCTTCAAAAGGAAGTGCCAATGGGTTCGAAACTTGTCTCAAAAACAAATGATTTAATGATGTTCTTTGACTT